>JAMQGT020013453.1:0-22925 GCA_024447675.2 Pterophyllum scalare
CTTCATCCTTCAGGACACAATCCGCCGCCTCATTTTAACTTGTTTTAAGGACATTACATCAAAGTTGGATCAGCCTGTAGTGTGTTTTTCCACTTTAATTTTGTGTGTGACTCCAAATCCAGGCCTCCATTGGTTAATAAATTTGATTTCCATTGATGATTTTTGTGTGATTTTGTTGTCAACACATTCAACTTTGTACAGAACAAAGTATTCAATGAGAATATTTAATTTATTCAGATCTAGGATGTGTTATTTTGAGTGTTCCCTTTATTTTTTTTTTGAGCAGTGTATATATGAGTGAATGTACCTACATAATTGAAAAGAACAATTAGCATGATTAAACTTTGACTGCCTGGGCATTAACCCTGCAAGGTGGATAGGTAAGGACAAACACAGACTGACTGGGAAAAAAAAACAAAGAAAAAAAAAACAAAGGAAAAGAAACAATAGCCAAATGTTTAAGAAAATGTATGAGAAAGTCCAAACTATCAGCAGATGAAACAAAAACTACACTCAAGATATTCAAACTCAAACAAATAAGCACAAACTCAGTTTTGAAAGATCAGAAAACTGAAAAGAGAGTCTGAAAGATGCACTTCATTATAAAAATAAGCCTGTCAGTGGATGTCTAGTTACTGAAAAGGACATCATCAAAGAGCTGATGCTACGTCCAGTAATTGGTCCAATACTTGAGGCAGTGTAGATTCCCAAGATTTTATCCAGTGCTGAAAAGGTTCCTTGAGCCAGTGAATGACTCTATGCTGCCTGCTGACTAAATCATAAACTCAGTAAATATAACATAGGTAAATCCATTCAACACTGGATGTAGAATGTTTATGGCAAGGGCATTGAGTGCCTTCTGTCTTTCAACTCAACCCACGTCTGATTTTATGACTCACTTAGTCATATACTATTATTCTGGGGAAAAAGGCAGGTCTCTTTCACAATTTATTCTCTATATTGTAGTTGAGTGCCACATACAAAATCCCTTTTTCAGGGCTGTCTTGCAGCACTCAACTCTGGTTGGAAACAAGCAAGATTTCATTGCAGCCCATCCTTGTGATGGTTTGCAACATCTGAAGGAGGTATTGCAGTGTTTAAGTGGCCTTTTAAAAGGTTGCTAAATGCACATCACTCCTCACCATTTTGTGTGAAAGCAGCTACAACAGACTGAGGGAGATTATTTTGGCTGTCAAGGTGTTTAAGTAGGTCTCAATGAAAGGTTAAAGTCAGCAGGTCAAGACACACAAGCTGATGGATGTCGACTGCCTGCAAAAAAGGTGCTTTACAAGCTACCTAAGACACATGGGTGGACACAATGGAGGTCAAAGTTGTAAATCTTACCTTTTTAGCAGCAAGGACCAGCATACAGGGAGCAAAAACCAGGACAAGATGGAAGGTCAGCTGTTCTTTCATATGAGGAAATTTAACTGCAAGGAGTGTGATGAAAGTGTGATGAAAAAAGAACGTTAATCTACAAGAAGTGGTTGCGGTCAGGCAACCAAGTGTTATACATCAGTTTGTTGGCACCATGATCAGGCTAGAATTTCCATAGCCAAAAATCCTCTAAACGTTTAAAAGAAGAAATGAGCTACCACATGGAAATTCAGACTTTTTGATATGGAGCAAAGAGGAAAAGGACAAACCCAAATTATTTTTCTTCTTAGTTAAACTCTAGCCCTGTGACTCTGGTGTGCTCTGCCTTTGGATAAGCGGAAGGCAGTGGATGAATGGATAAATGAGTTAGCATAAGGGCATGTTTCCACTGAACCCATCATGCACACTGAAACAAATACCGTTACTTCTCTTATCACAAGTCCTTTTCTGGTTGTGACATCAGAGTGCTGACACGTTGCTATTTTTGATCGTTTGTTCATGGTTCTATACACCTAAAGGACTGTTTAAATTCATTCTCAGTTCTTAATTGTTGATTTTGTCATTATGACATTGTGATTAGTTCACATCCAGTAGGAATAGTCTCACTGGCTACAAATATATATATTTTTAATTTCCTGTGATTTTATGTAACAAGTGATGCATTAAGAGGGAACAAGATTGAGCTCACATGGATTAAGAGGTAACACCTCAAATCTTCAGTTGCTAGTGGGCGAAAAATTTCAAAGTTTATTATTTTGCCTAGCAGCAGTAAGTCATGCTGCTTTCAAACAGGGGGTTTTATTTTTCAGGCCAGGAAGCATGAGCAAAAATCAAACTTGAATGAGTTCTGATTGTTGAAGTGGGTGCAGTGAATGACAAAAGGTGGACAAATCTAGTTGTTAGTTTTGAACTACTTTAAAGTCACCACACTTAATAGCCTATTTGTTCTATTTTGTTATTTTTCTTAAAGTACCTGGCACTTAAAAAGGTGTGAACACTTACCCAGTAGCTTTTCATGGGCTTCAAGTGTGTTCACAAATATCCACTTTCTGTTGTTGACAGTACGCACCACTGAGAATCATTAATGCACCTGTTGTACATTTAAAATATCCATCCATCCATCGCATTTTCTTCCACTTATCCATATCTTATGAGTTGCAGGGGCAGCAGCTTAGCAGCAAAATCCATATCTCCCTCCATTCAGCCACCTCTTCCAGCTTATCCGGGGAACACTGAGGTGTACCAAGCCCCAAGAACAACCTGTACATTGAATGCCAGAGCAGCTGATCTGAAAGAGAAGTTCATGGCTAAGCTGGAAAACTGGACCCACGTGGCTGATTAACAAGACTACATGAAGTACTCTCTGAAAGTCAACTAGAAGATGTGAGTGCAGCACTGCGAACAATCCTTACTTTGACCACCACTGAAACCAGTAAGCTGATGTATACCATGGCAATGGTGATCCTTGTGATGCTTGGCAAAGGACAAGGTGGCTGTAGGCTAAGATCAAGGCAGCACAGCGAAAAGTTAGCCAGCTCTGATAGGTGCAAAAAGGTGTGATGAAGAAAGGGGTGCCTAAGAAGTATAGCAAACTGT
The DNA here is from genome assembly GCA_024447675.2 of Pterophyllum scalare. Taxonomy (NCBI): domain Eukaryota; kingdom Metazoa; phylum Chordata; class Actinopteri; order Cichliformes; family Cichlidae; genus Pterophyllum; species Pterophyllum scalare. The sequence goes on from JAMQGT020013453.1 coordinate 2,974, forward strand.
GCATATCTGAGGCCTTAGAAACTGCCAATCAAAAACTCACAGCCTTGGCTAACTGCTTGAAGAGGTATACCAGAGAGGTAGAAGTCAGGAGAATAAACCAGATGTTCTCCACTGTACTTTAAGGTGTACTCTCCGTGGCATGGGAACAATATGAGAACAGCAACTCTACCAAGGCTGGATACAGAGCAATACTGGAAGGATGGGTGAAGGATGCAACACACAACACCAATTTTCAGTGGCTAGTGGGCCTAAGAGGAGACCACAGCAATTTCCCTGAACAGGCTCCAGTAACCATCACAGTAGTAGACAGCCAGGAAAGAGTCGCACATATGAAGAATTGGACAGCGCCAGGCCCTGACATGATACACACCTACTAGCTAAAGAAGCTAACTGCTCACCATGAACAGATTCCAGGAACAACATCCAAGATCTTGCACAGTCCTGGGAACAGCTAAGATACTGTGCAGGATCATCATGCTTCCAGGCCTCTGGTAGAAGACCCAATCTTGGAGGACAAAAGAGGGTGAATTATTTTTTTATTTTTTATATGTGTGCGTGTGTGTGTGTGTTTGTGTAGCATAACACTATGACCACCTGCCTAATCTTGTGTTTGTCCCCTTTTTCAGCCAAAACAGCCCTGAGCCCTTGAGGCATAGACTCCACTAGAACCTTTGATGTGGTATCCGGCACCAGCATGTTAGCAACACATCCTCTTAGTCCTGTGAAGCCTCCATAGATCTTACTTTGTTGTCCAGCACATCCCATAGATGCTCGATAAAATTGAGATCTGGAGGCCAAGTCAATACTTCAAACTTGATGTGCTCCTCAAACCATTCTTGAAGTACTTTGTCTTTGTGGCAGGGTGAATTATCTTGCTGCAACAATACTAAGGTAGGTGGTGCATGTCAAAGTATCACCCCCATGGATAGCAGAATCCAAAGTTTCCCTGCTAAACATATCCCAAAGCACTGCTTTTGCTGGCTCTCCTTGTTCACATAGTACATCCTGGTACCAGGTTCTCCCCAAGTAAATGATGCACACGCACCTGGCCATCCATGTGGTGTAAAAGAAGACATGATTCATCAGACCAGGCCACCGTCTTCCATTGCTCCGTGGTCACATTCTGATGGTCACATGCCCATTGTTGGCTTTTTCAGTGGTGGGAAAGGGTCAGAATGGGCACCCTGATGGGATCTCAGCTATACAGGCCTGTATGCAAAAAATTGTGATGCACTGTGGTTTATGACACCTTTTTATGTGAACCACTGTTAACTTTTTCCGAAATTTGAGCTACAGTAGCACATCTGTTGCATCCACATGGGCCAGCCTTCTTTCCCCATGTATATCATCATGACTCTTGGCCACCCACTGTTCTATCCTTGGACCGTTTTTGATAGATCAAGAAGACCATGCAGGGGCTGCAGTTTTGGAGATACTCTGACCCAATTGTCTAACCATAACAATTTGGCCCTCATTAAAACTCACCCAAATCCTTATGCTTGCCCATTTTTCCTGCTTCTAACACATCAGCTTGAGGACAAAATGCTTACTCGGTCACTAATATATTCTACTCAGTAAAATGTGCCATGATATTTATTTACTTCATCTCTCAGTGGTCCTAATGTTATACCTGATCAGTGAATAATCAAACACTGTGCTTTTCTTGGACCATAAAACTTTATTGAATTTTGATGTTAACTAGCTCCCAGTACCAAGTAAATCATCACTATAGGACAAGGACACTGGACAAAAATGTTAACTTGGGAAATACAGATTTTTTGATGACAGAATCTGGAAGTCTGGTGAAGAAGCCTGGGGCGTAGGGTTATTAGAAGTTTTAATAAAGGAAATGAAAAGTGTTGACACAAAGGTTGATTTAATCAGACTTAAGGTGTTTTTCAGGGTAGGAGGTGGTGGGTTAAACTTGCACATTTGTCTGCTAGTATGGGATTATCCTACCTGATAAATGATAATGTTCCAAGGGTATACTTCCTGTGATTTCCTTCCAGGCCCTCATATTTTTCTTTTTTATCTCTCTGCTCATTTAAATCATCCACTGAGGCAGTTTTTCAAAAGTCAAAAGTTGTTTTAGCTTCAACTCATCTTTATGTTCATTTGCACAAGCAAATACACTTTTTATCTCTTCTCTGCATTATCAGTGTATGTAACCACAATGTTAAAATTGGCTTTCAGTTCCCTTTGGATAAAGAGTAAGTAAAAGGCAGTGGCAACAAAAAGGTAAAGTAACTTTGGCTAAAATTACATACACAGAAAATAGTATACTTAAATACATGTGTATCATACAATCATACACTGGCTGTCCAACAAGAAATCACTACCTGGATTTAAGGAAGTAGGCAATAGAAATGTGTCAAGGGAATACGTCCACTGTGCAATTACTGCAGTGATTATTATATTTCAGCTTGCAACAGGTTATTCAAAATAACTGATGCAACGAGTAGTTTCTCATTTCTTAAACAACATGTCAAGAGACATAGCCCGTGGCTATGGACAAGACATTACTCAAGATGTTACACAAGCTGTTTTCAGTGTGTAGCGTAGCTGTCTCTGCTGCTACTAGTAAGATGGCTGTACCTTCCAGTTAGATAATTTAGATGTGTGATTCTGTTAGTGGTGTGCCAGCAAATTTTGGTATCGATCTGATACCAAAGTGCTCTACTGGGATAAGAAAAGAAGGGGCCTGATTAATCAAGACCTTGCATGTGAGGAGAAGGATTTCAAATTCAATTCTGGATTTAACAGGGAGTCAATGAAGAGAATCCAGTATGGGAGAAATATGCTCTCTCTTTCTAGTCCCTGTAAATACGCCAACTGTAGCATTTTGGATCAACTGAAGGGTTTTCAGGAAGCTTTTACTGTAGGACAACCTGATAATAATGAATTACAGTACTCCTGTCTAGAAGTACTAAATGCATGAGCCAGTTTTCCAGCATTGATCTGAAACAAGATGTTTTCAATTTTAGAGATAATGCACAAATCCAATAAAGCAGTTATGCATATTTTTTTTTAATGTGTGCATTGAAGGACAGACATATTTTGGTCAAAAATGTCTCCTGGATTCCTCTTAGTGTTACTGAAGGCCAAGGTATTGCCATTTAGAGTAAGTGTCTGGTTGGATACCATGTTTCTCAGATTTGTAGGGCTGAGTACAATAACTTCAATTTTATCTGAATTTAGAAGCAGGAAATTAGAGGTCATCCAGGCCTTTGTGTCTTTAAGACATTTCTGTAGTTTAACTAATTGGTATGTGTCATCTAGCTTCATAGACTGATAAAGCTGGGTATCATCTGCATAACAATGAAAAAATATGCTATGCCTTCTAATAATACTAATAATAGGGAAGCATGCATAATGTAAATAGACTTGGTCCTAGCCCAGAACCCTGTGGAATGCCAAAATCAACTGTACTGTGTGAAGACGACTTCCCATTGACATGAACAGATTGGAGTCTATTAGATAGATATCATTTAAACTGCTGCAGTGCAGTACCTTTAATACCTACAACATGTACTAAGATATGTAATAAAGTATTCCGTTTTACAGTACTGAACGCTGCACTGAGGTCTAGCAGAACAAGCATGGACATGAGTCCACTGTCAGAGACCATAACAAGATCATTTGTAACCTTCACTAGTGTTGTTTCTGTACTGTGATGAATTCTGAAACTCTTCAAATAAACCATAAAGATAGATTGATCATATGTAAGACTGAAGCATTAATTAATGCCAGGGCTTCTTTGAGCAGCCTTGTAGGAATAGGGTCTAATAGACACATTGATGTTTTGGAGGAAGTAACTACTAAAGTTAACTCAGAAAGATCAATTTGAGAGAAAGAGTCTACATAAATATCAGCATTATTAAAAGTAGCTGTGCATAATGATATATCTGTGAGATGGTTGTGAATAACTTTTTTCTCTAATGGTCAAAATTTTACTTGTGAAGAAATTCATGAAGTCATTACTAGTTAAGATTAAAGAGATTCTTGGCTCAACAGAGCTTTGAGTTTTTTTTTACTTTTGTCAGCCTGGCTACAGTGTTGAAAAGAACATGCTAAAATATAATTAATGTTGTTTTCTATTAATTTCCTAATTTACTGTTTTGCAAAAAAGCTGAAAAAAGTAGTAAAGCAAATCATTATTTTTGATTAAGATGCCAAACTGTGGTTATTTACTTGCACTGATGAGCAGAAAAAATAGTTTTAATGATTGAATGTTAAGTTGAGTTAAAATATTTCAGACTCCGCAGAGAAGGACAGTATGCCAGCAACTCAAATCTGGGTATAGAAATATGAATTCAGTTCAGTAAATTGAGTAATTTTCATTCATAAAAAAACTTTTGACAGTTTACTGTACATTGTGTTCAGATTTGGTTCCTTTGTCTTGTTAGTTAGATTCAGTTCACCTGCTCTCCCCAGCGGTCTCTGTTTACCTTGTGTGCGTCTTTAAGCCCTCAGTTTTCTTTGGTTCTTTGTCATGTTCTTTGTCATGTCCTTTCTCATAGTTGCATGCTCTTTTGCCCCATTTTCCCTTAGCCTTTAAGTTTTGTATTCTTGACTTTAATCGTGCTTTGTTATATTATGGTTGTTAGGAATACTCTTCAGCATTAAACCTTTAAGTTTAAGTCCGTCTCCCACATCTTACCTCTGGGTCACACTCTGCCTGCCACATGGCTGGAGTATGACATTCTTAGGATTCTTTCTTTCCAGTACATTCTGTAAAAACCCCATTGCAAATCACTGTGTATACCTATCATTTAATATCCAATGCTAAATAAACAACAGTCAAAACTTTTGTATGGAAAAGTTCGACGCCATTGTAAAATTAAGTGTGGACATGGTGTGATCTGATTTGGTTGGCAGCACTGGCAACTGCACTGCCCGATGCAGTCATCAAATTTTGATGCAAATGTTATTCTTTGACCAGCACCCACTTAAACATATAAAATTAAGCAAAAAAGACTCCCACCTGAAATAAGGTTAGAAAATAGTGTTGTATTAAAGATCCCGTTTGGAAGATAAGCTTTCAGGAACTTAAATGGATGTGGACAGATTGTCTGCTATTCACCAAACAGAATTAACATTAAAAAAAGAAAGATGATAAGAAATAAAATGTATTTTTCCCTGAATACATAATAGATCAACGAGCACAGCCTGCCAGGAGCTTCAACCTATTTTCAATCCAATCCATGGGGGTTCAGTAAAGCAAGGGGTCATCATCCAGAAATTATATTGTATCATTTCATTTTCTGTTGTTTTTCAAAGTAACACACTGAAATGACAAGTAGCTGAAACTAGGAAGGAAAAGACTATTCTTACTGTTCTGATTTTTTATTTTATTTTATTTTTTTTTTGCAGTTTGGGTCTAGAACAAATGTCTCAGAAATCTCCTACAAAATAGTACAATGAAAGCAGTGACAAATAGAGTTGTATGTTGTTTTGTTCAACATGATTTCATGGGGAAAAATTAGAGTGGAAATCAGCAGAACAAACCTCTTATACATCCTGTTTTACAGACATTGTACTATTTGACTTGTGACAAGTGTACAGCACAGGGCTTTACTTTTCCCGCTTCCATTCCATGTTGGTAATATCTAACTGAATTGAATGTTCTGCCTTGCCAGTTCACACTCACACACTGCTAAATATGATTTGCATTCTCATTTCACAGATGAAACTACAACTCATGAAGAGAAGAGACACAGATGGTAGAGGTTTTGAAGGTTCCCCTAGATTGGAGAGTCGTCACGGTGGCTTTGCTTCCCGTACTGTAAGTCCTCGTTATTACCCAGCCAGCCAGGGTTATTTGTATCCATTGCTTGCAAACACAGAAATCCCACCAATAAAGATTAGCTGACTATTTAAAAAACAAAAGCAAACAAACAGGTACACAGGTAACATCACCCTCGCAATTGCCCAAGATTATACTCTTGTGATTCCCTTAGCATGGGAAAAAAAGTGTTTGATTTCCTCAGCCAAGAGGAAATAAATGTATAACTCATTTGTGTTGTCAGCTGGTGAGGCTATCAAGATTGTGTATAAATCCACAGTGTCGGTTCGAACCACAAGTTTTTATTGAATAAGAGGGTTAAATCATAGTGCTCTTGAAGTGCTGAGGTGATAAAAGCAGACTCTTTCAGCAAAGGCGGACAGAAACTTTTTCAGTTTAACAAAAACTTAAGCTTTCTTCCTTCAAAAGCCAATGTGATTATTAAACTATCAGACATATTTTTGAGTGTTTCAGAAAGAAAATGTCAAACACACCGAACTGCTCATAGTCAATACCTGTGTTCACATCTTGTACAATACACATTAAATCTATTACACAAAACTACGAGAGTCTAAGGGCGCCTACTAACTTAGACTTCAGTGATCTTATTTGTCAGTTGCAAGTCACATTAATAAACTGAAACAGGACAGTTGAATTCATGTAGCCTGTACAATGATATTATTTATTATTACTGTCATGTACAGCTGCTTTTCATGCTGTCTCCTAATTTTTTAGTTGGTCATGACTCATCGTACAAACAAGGTTTTACTGCCACAAGAAAGATGGATGTAACGTCTGGGTCTGAAAAGTAATGCTAATTCTGGAAGTGCCTTAAATCTGCATTCATTCTGACATCATCACATCAGATCTCAATGTGAAAAAAAAAATTGTGCTTTATATCTATACTGATATGGACTGGATAATGTGGGTTATATGGTAGGACTGAAAAGATGTCATGTTGTTTGATGGAGTGGTGAAGTGGTCCATAAATAAAGAAGATCAAGTTGAATTATAAATCTTATAAATCTCAATAGATATCTGGTCTTTTCAAGGTGTAACCCAGCACTCAGGAAGAGGTTCTGTTAATTGTAAAAGCTGGCACTATTATGAATTTACTGAGTGTGAAGTGGAGGCATAGAGAACCTGTTTGGGTTAAGAAGCGTTACACTAATATATCAGAAGAAAGACATGTCTTCTGAATGGAAAACATATTCTGATTTTGACTTCATTTCATTACTTGAACATGATTCATACTTGTACTTTGGTGTTTTGTCGCATAAGGATAAACCATAGTTATCAAGAGAGAATTAATTCTTGTGGTACTACCAGCCAGTATGGTCCCAGACGGACAAAGCATATCAAGTAATTCATATCCTTATTATCAATAAGTAGTAAATAGAAAGTTACTGAGGGAAAACTCTTAGCCAGGTATCTAATAGTGTATAATTATGCAATGGTCATGCCAAAGAACGCATTAAGGAGTGCCCATCATTCATCCATTTCCATGATCAGACACCAGATGCTTTAGGTTCAGTGTCTGAGGTCTTAAACTTGTTTTTGATTTGGGACCTGATGACTGATACCCTCTCTTGAGGTCTGATATGTTTGATACATGTTTGGTCACTTAAAAACAAAAAATAAATAAATAAACAACAAAAAACTGTGTTATGTTACTGAAACGCATTAGTGGCTTAATTTAATATTAAATGTTATTCAAACAACAACTAGGAATCCTGTTTTCACGTGCATGAGTTGTGAATGGTTTACATCCTGTAACTATAAAAAAAAATGTTCATGTAACTAGCTAATTTATTTACCTAAATTGGTACAAAAATGTTGAAAACTATTTTGCATTCTATTTTATCGTTCACCTATACACATATACAGTTTAAAAAAAAACAAGACGATTGTAGGGATGAGAGAGTGGACAAAGACAACAAACGGGGGATTGAGAGAAAGATGAGGAGAAAAAGAAGCAATGTGAGAAAAAAGTAGAACCGCATGTGTTGTATCTTCCCAGCTAAGATGTGGTGAGAGCTACATGGAAAGCAATTGTTCAGCTCCCTAAGAATGCTGCCTTTTACTCACTGGGGAAGCAGAGTAATTACAGAGAGCTTTTGTCCCTTTTGCCTACAGTAATAGGCCTAAAAGCTTGGCAGCTCAGGCGTTAGATAATGAAGACTCACTGAGTGTGGTAGGAGTTAGCTTTTGTTGTTTACATTGAATGCTAGTGGTTTTGAATGCACCTTCCTCTAGGCTGTGCCACCTATTGTTGACATATTAAGTTTAGTTCAATATAAGCTGGCGTTGTGCCTTTGGATTGCAGATGTTGTTGGAGCAGAATTATTGCACTGTTGTGCAGCAGTAAGATTCAGTAGCATCCATCTGGCAGTCGGGTACACCTGCAAGTTATAAAATACTCAATACTCATAGTGTAGAACAAGTCCTGCCTTGCATACAAACAATAGAGTCTGACTCATATATTTCTCTTCTTCTGTCCTTGGCTGAGAAGCATCTGGAGCTTCAGACTGAGTGGGGACATTTTGCTTGTGCTTACTGCTGCAATAGAAATAAAATGTTTAGAATTCATTTGTAGAGGTTAGATCCCGCTTGTTTGATTCTTCTGGATTCAGATGTGGAGGGAATTTTCAGTTTTGATTGATTCTTCCTTTTAAATATGTCAGAGGTGAGGCAAAATTACGGAATACTGCACCACCTTCGCCACGGTTAAGGGACAAAACTAATCTTGGGTTAAAAAGGAAGCTACTGTCTATTAAAGTTTCTAATACCTAACCTGCTTTCAGGGTCCCCGTTGGCAAGCATTAAAAAATGAGAAGTTTGAAATTAAAGCTTTATCATTTGCAGCCCTGGAAATCTTCTGGCTTTGCAAACTGCTCAATCTCCTTTGTAGCTACATTTTCAAAAGATGGACCAGATAAGATACAGAACAATGAGTGTATTGTTTAAGATTTAATTAAATTATACTTTTAGTTAAATATTGGAACTCGTGACAAGAAATGATAGCCATTTATGATGAAATGTGGAGAATGATGGGTGGATAATGTTCACAGGGAACTTTTTTTTTTTTTTTAATAAAATGATCCATTAATGAACTGCACTAGAATTGCAGGGAGACAGTTTTAGTGAATGACAGGGTAATCATTCCAATCAGATGGTTTATTGGGTAATCAAACATTAGCAGTTGATAGTAACCATTTTTAACTGTGAAGCTCATTAACAACATTTGTTCATCATTAGAAAACAGCATCCTTGCAGCATTACATGTTCCGGAAAGCATGTCCTTACTGTCACTGAGTGGTAATATTATGCACTTTAATCACTGTTCCCTACCTATATTCTCAGCAAATAATGGATGCTATTGAATCTCTAAGGCTACCACTGGGGCAGACCACCCTGGACTTTGTCAAGTCCAGTCTTGATAGTTCAAGAAGAATCAAGAAGAATTTATTGTCATTATACATCAAGACATACAATGAAATTGCACTCCAGAACACTTATCCAAGAGGATAGACAAAACTAAACAAACAGGGGAGATAAGTGTCTGCGGCCACTGCCAACAAGGGCGCCACCGATTTAAGCAGGAAAACAGAAGGAGTACAGTAGGGTAGGTAGGTTAAAAAAAATCATCTCGTACTGTGTTCATTGTGAGCACCTTACGAGGTTCCAAAAAAAAAACCCACCTCAGCAAAGCAAGTAGCACATTCAAAGTTGGGATGGCAACATGGTGGGGAGGGGCAGGCATGGGGTACAGGGTGGGGTGGGGTACGAGGAGCCAACGGAGACTTAGTGGTTCAGGGGCATTATGGAGCCAGGACCTAGCTCCCCGCCTAAACAGTTTGCTGATAGTGATGGGCATTCATCAGCGGTCATGGTTCACCAGATCCCAGTTCACACAAATCACAGCAGAGAGGGGAGAGGAGAGATATGATTACCGGCCCCAAGGCCGGCTAAGGGAGCCGAATTCCAGATAATGCAGATGTTTTGGAACAGACTGCCATTGGTGTTTGCTCGACAGCCTTCAGTTCACTGGGATACTCTCAGTAAATCCAGTTGTCCAAATTGGTTGGTTACCATTCTCGCTGTGCAGACACGTACTTATCTCCAGATCTGATCCCTTTCACCTGCGAGCACGTTCTCAGCTGAACTAAGCATCCAGCTTGTGGCTCAGGTCCAGCAGGTACTGAGTCTGAGATGTTCGGTTCTACATAGCCCATCTATCTGGTTAGGCAGTCTCACCAGAGGCTGAACTGCTGGCCAGATTCTCTTAATTTCCTGGTAAATCAGGTATCCTCCAAGCCCAGACAGAAGAGATCCTGTTACCAAATAGCTGAATATGTATACATCTTCCACATCCTTGATTGACAGAGCAGCAAGACACACAGGTCTCCACATGCTCCATGAGTCAAAGATGTATCCAAATGGGTCCGTTCCACTAGGCCAGATGGGCTCCCCTTTCCACAATCTCATAGTGGAGAAAGTTTGATCGAAAGCATTGAGAGCACAGTTTGCCAGTTCCATGGTACTCATTCTTATTCGGACGATGTGTGACTTATTCGGATGATGTGTCCATCCATCCATCCATACATCCTCTTCTACTTATCCTTTTTCAGGGTCGCAGGGGGTCAGGAGCATATTCCAGCTGTCATATGGCAAGTGGTAGGGTACACCCTGCACAGGCTAACACCGAGAGACAGAACATTACAACCTTTCACACTCACATCCTTATTGATAGGTGTAACCAACATTTAAATAGGGCTTTAATAAAAATTCCCTTCACCCTTTAGGAACACCAAAAGTGCTTTAAGTTCCATAGGTATACTTTATTTATGGTTGATTTATTATTGTAATCAGTAGCTGAAAAAAAGGAAAACGCAAGCATCGCTTTGACCAATGGGCTGCTGCCTAGTGGCGCATTGTCCCGCCCACCGCTTAAGTCACGGGGGGCAGGCCTTCCTCTTCCCTTCCGACTGCGACTCAGACGCTGTGCGTGCTGTGGAGAGAAACGCAGACGGAGATTTCTCGGGAAAAAGAGCACAGACGCGATATATAGTAAGTAGTTAGCAAAAGTTGCCAATGCTAAGCGTGAGTTTGTGCATGTAAACTGCTGGAGCGACGCGTTGAGCTCACGAATGTTGACTGGTTCGGTTCTCTGTGTTTCTAGTTGTAGAGAGTCGGAGGTGGCGCCATTTTGTCTTGCGCTGGCCTCTCGTGAAAATCGGTGAGCATTATTTTACCTGTTCCTGGTTTATTTCCAATTTTTAGTCAGTGTGGGTAAAGTGGGTTTAATATTTCTTGAAGAAGAGGTTTATAATAAGTTGTTTTTTATTAAGAATGTTAAGAATGTGATTGATATTGTAAATGTTTACACTACTGAGAGGAGCCTGGAAAAACTGTTAAAACCTATGTTAAGGTTGTTGCATTTTGCACTAATTAATTTTAAATTGTAAACATGGTTAATGTTACAAGGAGCTAACAGGCTGTGAAAGGTGGGTTAATGAAAACTCACTGTATTTTCTGACACTGTCCTTGACAGGTCAGGTTTTTTTGTTTTTGGTTTTGTATTTGGAAACATTTGGATTCATCTGATCGTGATGGCGAGCCAACCCCTCAGACGAACCAGCTGACTTCTCCCCCTGCTGCACTACTCAGTGTGGTAAGCCAGCTGCAGCAAGAATCCTTTCCATACCATTTAGCCCTTGCTGTCCTCCTTCACACACAAATACACGGACACCTTCTGGACTTTTGGACATTTTGTTTAAGGACTTCTATGGACTCATCACACTCCCACAGGCAGGAAGAGGACATGGTATGGACGGATTGGACCATCCCTCCAAATTAAGGTGTTGTTGTTGTAAAATGGGTGGAGCTAAGGCAATGTGGAATTGATTTTGTCACTGAAAAGGTTTTATTTTGAACTGAGACCTGAACTGTGAATTGTGAAATTAGCAGGGTGCACCCAGGAGAGTTTTTGAAATTTCTGATTGTAAAATAAGATTACCAGGTACCAAAGGGAAACTTTTATTTAAAATTTATTTTTGTTTTGTTACAATATATTTTCTTTAACAAATACACAAGCCGGCCTATTCAAACTACAACGTGCGTCCGAGTCTCATTCTGTCCATATCTCCTTCCTGTAGCCGAACCTTCTGGCCCAAATCTATTAAGCTTCCTTACCTTAAGTTTGGCAGGAAAATCCAAGGTAAGATTTCTTTAAGTAACTTTGGTGTGTTACAAATGGCGAGCCAGCCAGGAGGAGATATTGTGAACTGCATGAGACTCATTTTTCAACAATAAGAAATAATTAAACCAAAATCTGATAAAATGGACATTGTAGTTAAAGAGTCAGTTAACATCCCTAATTCAGTGATCATAAGTGGCCTTACCAACAGTGAACTTGATGAAGAAGTAGCTACTTACCTTTCAAAACATGGCTCAGTTAACCGCCACATTCGTATTGATAATCCTCATTCAGAGTTTCACCGGCAGGCGATAGCAGAGTTCAGACATGCGAGTGCAATGAGTACCTTAAACCCCCTCTTGCCACTAACTGTCCACAGCTCTGCTCAGCCTGAAATCACATTTGAAATTAAGAGCTTAGCTGAGGTGTACCACGCAAATGTGCGGAACATCACCAGGGCATATATGAAACAGCTATCTGAAATGGCCAATCTGAGTGGACACTCGTTGGAGGATGTGCTCAAAGAGGAGCTAGCCAATCTAACCGTGTCCCCTCAATCTTCTCAGCCTCCAGTTTCTGCCCCTGCTAGCAGCAGTAAAACAGGCTCATGTGCACAGGGTGACTGTTCCCCAGGTAGACCCCCTGTTGATTCTTCACAGTGTAGTGACCCGACCCAAGCCTCAAACCAAAACCTGACCGATTTTAACTTGCCAACACAACCCAACCCCACACTTGATCTTAATCCACCAAGTGTTCAGCGAGTTGTGGTTGAACACGTAGTGCGCAGTAGTGAAGTGCCTTCACAGTCGCCAATGCCAAGTAGGCTTAGAGCCTTCTCTGGACGCATTCCTCGTCCACAAAATGAAGCAGATTATGATGCATGGCGCACAAGTGTTGAAGTTCTCGTGAGTGACCCAGCCGTTTCTGACCTAAACTGCACACAGAGAATACTTGACAGCCTTTTACCACCTGCTGCAGACATCCCCAAACACTTAGGCCCACATGCTAAACCCTCTGAATACCTGGAAGTGCTAGATTCTGCTTATGGAGCCGTCGAAGATGGCGATGAGCTCTTTGCGCGTTTTATGAACACACTTCAGAATGAAGGAGAAAGACCATCTGCCTTTCTGCAAAGATTACATGGTGGTCTAACAAAAGCCATGCGGCGCGGGGGTGTCAGGGCATCAGATTTTGACAAGCAGTTGTTAAGGCAGTTCCTTCGTGGCTGCTGGGAGGACAGTCTTATCAACGACCTCCACTTAGGACAAAAAAAGAGAGTCCTCCTTCTTTTTCAGAACTACTCTTGCTTTTACGAACTGAGGAAGATAAGCAAGCGGCAAAAGTCAGCCGTATGAGACAACACCTTGGTCAGAACAAACCTGCTTCAAGTAATCCAAAGCAGCGGGTCATGTCAAACACACAAACAGCGAGCATCAATAAATCAGACTTTGATGTGTTACAGAAACAAATAGCCGATTTGAATGCGCAACTGAACAGCTGGAAGACAGAAAATAAGAAACCAAAGTGTCACACAACTTATGCCAGAGTTGAAGCCTGTCCCATGGGGAAGAAGGCTTCAACCACACAGAGCCTGGCCAAAACCAATGCAAAACCACGTCCTTGGTATTGCTTTCACTGTGGCGAGGATGGCCATATTGCCTCTTCGTGCGAGAATGAACCAAACCCGTCCTTAGTTGCAGCAAAGAGAAAACTGTTAAAAGAAAAACAAGCCAGTTGGGAACTTTCCAACAGAGCCAATGATGCGTCCTATTTAAACTGATCCCAGCCTCCAGTGCGGGACAAGTGGGGGCTTCAGGAAACAAATCTCGTCCCAAACCACGAGAGGTCTCTCTAAAGAAAGCTGAGTCAAAACCACCGTCTGTTAACCTTCCAAAGGGGTTGGTTGGATCCAGAACCTCTGCTATTGTCATTATTGCTGATAAAGAGGTGAGCTGTCTTTTAGATACAGGATCACAAGTGACAACAGTACCTCAGAGGTTTTATGAACAGCACCTCTCTGACTTACCTATAAAACCACTGGGTGAGCTCCTAGATGTAGAGGGCGCTAATGGCCAAGCTGTCCCATATTTAGGCTACATAGAACTCTCCATCACTTTCCCAAAGGAATTTGTGGGTTCAGACATCATTGTTAACACACTGGCCTTAGTCATTCCCCCTTTGCAAGCTGAAGCACAAGAGCAAGTGTTGATAGGCACAAACACTTTAGACACGCTTTATACTGACTTTCATGAATCCAGAGTAAACTTTCAGCCAGTCCCCTATGGTTATCGAGCACTCCTTAAAATTCTGGAGATGCGCAGAAAACATTCAGTAATTGCGGTCTTGGGTGTGCAAGATATAAATCTAAACATCCAACTGTAGTGCAAGCAGGACAGACGGCAGTTTTGGAAGCCTCAGTGTACATTCCCAACGCCACCACAGAGAAGTGTGCGATTATTGAACAGTCATCAGACTCTTCCTTACCAAGCGGTTTGCTTGTGTTGACTGGTCTTGTAAACTTACCAGCAAAGCAGCCCTGTAAACTGCCAGTTGTTGTAAAAAACGAGACAGATCACGACATGGTTGTCCCCTCAGGCCGTGTGCTAGCAGACATCAATGCCATAACTCGAATACTTCATAAAGAGCAAACAGAGAAAGTGTCACATCCCTCAGATCAGCCAAAAGGTCCGACCCAATCTGAAAAGATTAATTTTGAGTTTGGAAATAATTTGTCTGCTGAGTGGAAAGAACGTGTCACAAAACTGCTCAATTCAATGCCTGAAGTGTTTTCACAGCATGAGCTGGATTTTGGGCACACAGACAAAGTGCAGCATCACATAAAGCTCAGTGATGAGACCCCATTCAAATCCAGACCCCGACCAATACACCCCCATGATGTGGAGGCTGTAAGGAAACACCTCCAAGAACTACTCGATGCAGGAGTGATACGGGAATCTGAATCCCCGTTTGCATCTCCGATCGTAGTTGTCAGGAAAAAGGATGGATCAGTTCGTTTATGCATCGATTATAGGAGGCTAAACCTCCAGACCATAAAAGATGCATATGCACTCCCCAATCTGGAGGAAGCATTCTCGGCCCTGGCAGGATCAAAATGGTTCTCAGTCCTGGACCTCAAGTCGGGATACTACCAGATTGAAATGTCAGGGCCAGATAAGCAGAAAACAGCCTTTGTGTGTCCCTTGGGGTTCTGGGAGTTTAATAGGATGCCTCAAGGGATTACCAATGCACCCTCCACCTTCCAAAGACTCATGGAGAGGTGTATGGGTCCGATGAACCTTAAGGAGGTCCTCGTCTTTATTGACGACCTCATTATTTTCTCGTCATCCCTCGAAGAGCATGAGCAGCGCCTGAAAAGAGTCCTGTTGAGGTTACAAGAGTTTGGGTTGAAATTGGCACCCGAGAAATGTAAATTTTTCCAGAACTCTGTTAAATATCTCGGCCATATAGTATCAGAGCGTGGTGTTGAAACAGATACAGAGAAAATCAAAGCCCTAACAACCTGGCCCATCCCTACCACCCTTAAGGAGTTAAGGTCATTTTTGGGCTTTGCTGGGTATTACCGGCGGTTTATCCAGGGCTATTCCAACATTATAAGGCCGTTGAATGACCTAACCGCTGGTTATCCACCATTGAAAAGGGGGAAGACAAAGTCCCCCAAGCAACAAAGCTCTGTATACCACAACCCAAAGGAGCCGTTTGGCCAGAGATGGACTCCAAAGTGCCAAGAAGCATTTGAGCAGATCATTTGCAAACTTACCACAGCCCCAGTGTTGGGTTTTGCAGACCCCAAACTCCCGTATATTCTCCATACCGATGCTAGTACCACTGGTCTTGGTGCAGCTTTGTACCAGCTTCAGGATGGCCAGTTGAGGGCCATAGCATTTGCTAGCAGAGGACTTTCAAAAAGTGAAATGAGATATCCAGCCCACAAGTTGGAATTCTTGGCCCTTAAGTGGGCAGTCACTGAAAAGTTCTCAGACTACTTGTATGGTACAACTTTTACAGTAGTAACTGACAGTAATCCGTTGACGTACATCTTAACATCTGCAAAACTAGACGCGACGAGTTACCGTTGGCTATCAGCTCTGTCCACCTTTTCATTCCAACTCCAGTACAGAGCTGGTAAGCAAAACTTAGATGCGGATGCATTATCTCGTCGGTCTCATGGCAGTCCAGGTGATGACCCCATTTCACAGAAAGAAACCGAAAGAATCCAACAATTTGCCCTTACTCACCTTGGTAGTGATGGGACTGAAACAGTCCCTAGAGAAGTCATACAGGCCATCTGTGACAGGCACACAGTTACAACTGTAGACCACGATCCAGAGTCACACACCTGTCCAAGTTTTGCTCTAGTTGAGTCTTTATCTCTACGTGCTACAGCTGTCCCTGAAACTTTTGAGGAGGAATACTCAGGTGGTCTTCCTCTTGTTCCACCTATTACGGAGGATGAACTCAGACAGAAGCAGAGGCTAGACCCTGCTCTCGATGCTGTAATCACTCAGTTGGAAACTGGTCAGACTTCACCTCCCAATCTTAGAGCAGAACTACCCGAGCTGCCTCTGCTATTGCGGGAACTCAATCGTTTTGAACTTCAAAATGGAGTTCTCTATCGCAGACGGCAAAACGGTCCAGACATCTCCTTTCAGGTTGTGTTGCCTGAGGAGCTGAGATCAATGGTTTTCCAATACCTCCATAACAACATGGGGCACCTGGGAGTTGACCGTACTACCGATTTAGTCCGGACCAGGTTTTATTGGCCAAAAATGCAGGTATCAGTTGAGAAAATGATCAGTACATGTGAGCGTTGTGTCCGCCGGAAGTGCAGACCTGAGAGGGCGGCCCCTCTTGTGAACATTCAGGCAAGTAGGCCCCTCGAGTTAGTCTGTATGGATTATCTATCTATTGAACCAGATCAGTCTAACACAAAAGATGTATTAGTTATTACTGATCACTTTACTAAGTTTGCAGTGGCTGTCCCTACCCCAAACCAACGTGCCCGTACTGTTGCAAAAGCTCTCTGGGAGAACTTTATTGTTCATTATGGTGTCCCAGACAGACTATTAAGTGATCAAGGGCCAGATTTTGAATCAAAGACAATAAGTGAACTGTGCGGGATCACTGGCATGAAAAAGATACGTACAACACCGTATCACCCCAGAGCCAATCCTGTTGAAAGGTTCAACAGGACGCTCTCCAAATGCTTGGTACGTTAAGTGATGACGAAAAGTTGCATTGGAAAGAGTATGTAAAACCTCTAGTACATGCATATAATTGTACCAAGAATGACGTGACAGGCTATTCGCCGTATGAACTGATGTTTGGAAGGCAGCCAAGGCTCCCCATTGACCTAGTATTTGGCTTGCCTGTCAATGCTCAGAAGAAGTCACACTCACAGTACGTCAGTGACCTCAAGCATAGATTGGAGGAAAGTTTTAAGATTGCAACCTCAAACGCACAAAAGAACGCTGAGCGTAACAAAACCCGCTTTGACAAACAAGTGGTTGACTCAACTCTCGAAGTGGGCGACCGAGTCCTCGTTCGTAATGTCAGACTGAGAGGAAAGCATAAGCTAGCAAACAGATGGGAGAATGATGTTTATGTGGTTCTGAAGAAAGCGGGTGAACTACCAGTTTATACAGTTAAACCGGAGGGAAAAGAGAGACCGGTCCGAACACTACACCGAGACTTGCTTCTCCCTTGTAATTTCATACCCACCGCAGACTTAACAGAAAAGAGCTCCCATGAGCCGCAGATTAAACGAAAGACAAGGCAAACTGTTGTGGAGGAGGATGAGAGTGACTATGAGTCAGAGTCGGAGTACTTGTCGGTACCTACCTGGATACCCGTGTCCTCTTTCCCCTCTGCAAAACCACCTGAAGTGCCGCCAACTCTTGTTGTGCCCACCGAACATGTCACCTTAATCGGACAATTCCCTAACACCGAATGTGACAATCCCACCGAATGTGACAATCCCACTGAATGTGACAATTCCACTAATGTGACAATCACGAATGTGACAAACAAATAGAGAAGATTAAGGAATGTGAGAACTTGTGTGATGGTACAAGCTTACCTGAACCTGGTTCTGTGGAGAATGATATTCAAGTCAATAATGTTGTTGAGGGAAGCCAGTCCACTAGCGAACAGACTCTCCCGAGTGAAGATGTGACATTGTCAGAGTGTCTCAATGAACAAAGAACAGTTATTACTGAGCAGCCAAGTTCGTCTGGATTACGGCTTAACTCTCGAGAATCTCAAGACGTCCCTCGTCGATCTAAAAGGTCACATCAGAGACCAGAAAGATTGCAGTATTCAACATTAGGTAACCCCCTACTGCATGTTGTTAATGCAGTATTTTATAGCCTAAATGAAGCTATTGCAAACTCTATGCAACAGTTTCACCATTCGAATGCACAGGGACGTGCATACCATCAAAGTGGGGAGGGTGTAACCAACATTTAAATAGGGCTTTAATAAAAATTCCCTTCACCCTTTAGGAACACCAAAAGTGCTTTAAGTTCCATAGGTATACTTTATTTATGGTTGATTTATTATTGTAATCAGTAGCTGAAAAAAAGGAAAACGCAAGCATCGCTTTGACCAATGGGCTGCTGCCTAGTGGCGCATTGTCCCGCCCACCGCTTAAGTCACGGGGGGCAGGCCTTCCTCTTCCCTTCCGACTGCGACTCAGACGCTGTGCGTGCTGTGGAGAGAAACGCAGACGGAGATTTCTCGGGAAAAAGAGCACAGACGCGATATATAGTAAGTAGTTAGCAAAAGTTGCCAATGCTAAGCGTGAGTTTGTGCATGTAAACTGCTGGAGCGACGCGTTGAGCTCACGAATGTTGACTGGTTCGGTTCTCTGTGTTTCTAGTTGTAGAGAGTCGGAGGTGGCGCCATTTTGTCTTGCGCTGGCCTCTCGTGAAAATCGGTGAGCATTATTTTACCTGTTCCTGGTTTATTTCCAATTTTTAGTCAGTGTGGGTAAAGTGGGTTTAATATTTCTTGAAGAAGAGGTTTATAATAAGTTGTTTTTTATTAAGAATGTTAAGAATGTGATTGATATTGTAAATGTTTACACTACTGAGAGGAGCCTGGAAAAACTGTTAAAACCTATGTTAAGGTTGTTGCATTTTGCACTAATTAATTTTAAATTGTAAACATGGTTAATGTTACAAGGAGCTAACAGGCTGTGAAAGGTGGGTTAATGAAAACTCACTGTATTTTCTGACACTGTCCTTGACAGGTCAGGTTTTTTTGTTTTTGGTTTTGTATTTGGAAACATTTGGATTCATCTGATCGTGATGGCGAGCCAACCCCTCAGACGAACCAGCTGACTTCTCCCCCTGCTGCACTACTCAGTGTGGTAAGCCAGCTGCAGCAAGAATCCTTTCCATACCATTTAGCCCTTGCTGTCCTCCTTCACACACAAATACACGGACACCTTCTGGACTTTTGGACATTTTGTTTAAGGACTTCTATGGACTCATCACACTCCCACAGGCAGGAAGAGGACATGGTATGGACGGATTGGACCATCCCTCCAAATTAAGGTGTTGTTGTTGTAAAATGGGTGGAGCTAAGGCAATGTGGAATTGATTTTGTCACTGAAAAGGTTTTATTTTGAACTGAGACCTGAACTGTGAATTGTGAAATTAGCAGGGTGCACCCAGGAGAGTTTTTGAAATTTCTGATTGTAAAATAAGATTACCAGGTACCAAAGGGAAACTTTTATTTAAAATTTATTTTTGTTTTGTTACAATATATTTTCTTTAACAAATACACAAGCCGGCCTATTCAAACTACAACGTGCGTCCGAGTCTCATTCTGTCCATATCTCCTTCCTGTAGCCGAACCTTCTGGCCCAAATCTATTAAGCTTCCTTACCTTAAGTTTGGCAGGAAAATCCAAGGTAAGATTTCTTTAAGTAACTTTGGTGTGTTA
>JAMQGT020013454.1:0-20084 GCA_024447675.2 Pterophyllum scalare
CTTTCGCAAAGCACTGCATTTGCCTTTGAAAAAGAGCTGACCACAACAAAGAGTGGGGACCAAAGAGGGAAAACGGTCCTGGCATTTTGTTTCTGCCGTGGATGGCACCACCCCGGGGCACGACCACCAGGTAATTAACAAACAATGCACCACACACAACCATAAATACTGGCAAAAATGCCAGTGACTTACATAAGTTATATTGTAAGCTCTACAAAGATTCATTGCAGAAGTCTAAATCAGCTGTGAGACTGATTCTTTTCTGAAGTGTTCAAATATTTGCTGTGCACTGTGAGTCCATGGGCTGTAGTGTACACCTTGAGGTTTTAAAAACTTAGCTTGCATGCTGCACATAGCAATGAATAGTGCTGTTAAAAAGCCAGATTTTGGGGACTTGTTTCTATTAACATAAGACACAAAGCATTACAATATGCTAGAAAGATGACAGCCTCAAAAATATAGATGCTTGGACAAGGCTACAAGATTGATAAGTATCACTTAATAAGGAGATTTCCTAATGGAGTACAGCACTGTGAGACTATAGCTGATCACCGTTTATAACTTTCATCATGAGGAGGCCATAAACCTTGACACTCCATCCAATGGCAGTTTAGAGTTTTCACTTAAAATCCTAAAATCAGCTACATGGTGGTGGTAGATGATAAGCCAGAGAAAACTAAAGATATCAGGATAAATCCTCTAGGACCACATTTCATGCCAATTCAGTGATTCAATGAGCCAACAGGCCCGCACTGCCATCGTCAAAGCCACACAGGTACTTTAGTAAAGCTAGTTACTGCCCAGATCAAACTACTTTCAGCAGTTTTGTGAGCTAGATTAATATTCATAATTCAAACTGTTTGGTTTCCCCCATTTTTTTGGTCACTGAAGTAGCAACACAAACTGTTATTTCAATATTTCAGACAGCAACTTTCCAAATCTACTTCGAATATCGTTCTTTAGTAGCTGCGGTTTCAATGGGTGTTTGGAGCCAAAATCAGTCATTGATCTCCAAAGACCCTGAGCAGGGAAAAACGCGAAGCCACCGATCATGCTAAAAACATTCACGTCCTTCAAATAAAAAGTCTATTCTTTCTTTTTCTTTTCCCGGTGCAATCAGCTGCCAAAACAAACGGGTGCTGTGATGAATGCAATAAATATGATCGATGGGATATCTGGTGCCGCTGACCTCACACCACGCGCCAGAGTCGAGGGAGCAGGTGCTGCTCAGATTTACAGCCCCCCCCAGCTTGTGATATTCCCTCCTCTCACACACAGACCCTGAGCCCTTCTGAGACACAGTCACACTGTCCCCCCCCCCAGCCCCCCTGCAGCTTACACCGACTCTCGGAAAAACAGGCTTATTATTGTCTCTGGCTGTATTTCATGTCCAACATGACTATGCATGATTCATATCAACACTAATAAAACCAGCAATGATTTTACAGATCGTCAACCTGTCAGTCCCAACTGACATTACAGTAATTTCTACTGGGAGGAGTACACAGGGTTGTTGGCGAGGTCGAAGCACTCCTTAAGTGTTTGCTCGTAAAGATGGCTAATTGATCTGAGGGCAAAGGCAGCTCTGGATGCTTTGCCAGGAGTAATAAGGACCAGTGCTGTGGATGGGTCATTAATAAAAACAAATCTGGGATTTGCAGTAACTCCAAAGGAGCCACTGATCAGCCACAAGTTTAAAACAACAGCCAAAATTGTTCCTGTCTCCCTCGTGCTGCTTATGCATCAGGGGTTTCTTACTATGGCAAATTTACTTTGGTAGTTGTTTTGATTGATAATCATACATGTAGATATGGGACACCTACACACTTTAGTACACTTTAGTAAACAGAGCAGAGCTTTATTGAACAGTAGCTTAAGTCAAGTAAAAAATTCCACTTGCTCTTAGATCCTGATCAAGCCTGTCTCTGTGATGGGCTCATTGAGGATAAGTGATTAATGTGCATTTGTGCATAAATAAAGAAACTTAAACTCTCTTGTGAAATTCTCTTGTTAATGGATTGTGGATGTGATGCTTCAAGTACACAATAAACTACCAACTACCAACAGACTACCTTCAGCTGCAGTTAATGTTTTGTCAAACTCAGATTAATCATGAGTCTGATTAGTTTGACCTGCCTCACTCTGTCTTTACCAGAGGCCAAATTGCAGAACAAAGTGAGTAAGATGAAACTCATCAAACATGAAAGGCAATTTTGTAGAGGTCTGTGCATGCCTCAAGGTTATGTTTTTGTGCTCTCTGTGATTTTTATGGACCATTATTGATGCTTGAAAGCAGACACAAGACAGATGTTTGGATCAGGTCCTGTGTACAGGAAAAAAAATCAGTCCGTTCACCGATCCATCCATCCATCCATCCATCCATCCATCCATCCATTTATCTCAGATGCTCAGACAAATTTCACAGCTGCCTCTTTTGTAATGGAAACTTGTTTTGGGACTTGTGTGCAAAACACTAAATGCATTGCTGTACCAAAATTGCATCGCCCCCTCTCTGTTTGAGCAAAGAGACCCAAAACAGGTCATCAAAATTTACTTTTCAACACACTAGGTAACATCAAAGATTTGCTCCTGAAATATTTTACTGGCACTATGCTGTAGGATCGTCACTCAGATATGTGACGGGTCTTACTTTTCGGAGATTTTATTTCTCCGTGTCAGTGTCTGAAATGCGCTGTAATGTACGCGGGTGAATGCGAAAATGTTTATTGGAGGTCGCTGTTATGGACACTTTGGGAACCATGTACAGCATAGCTGGACGAGCCAAACCAATTTGACCTCTCCAATTAAAAACTGTAAAGAATGTGCCCCATCCACACTCTAAAAAAACATTTATTATACTTTCTCTTGGAAACTAAACGTCTTTGACAGGGCAAGAGAAGATGGTTATTAGCACTTAACAAAACCCCATCCAATTTTCTTCCCAATTATCCTGAGGACCCTACAAACATGAATCTGAATATTCTAATTTAATTCTCACCTCATAGTCTTTCGACCTCTGTGCACTCATACTAGCTCCCATCTCAAATCTTGCTATCACTCCAGTGGCTCTTGACCACATTACTCCACTTGCTATCCTGAGAAGAATGGCTAATAGACCTATTTCCTTGGACAAGACTAAGCTAAGCTGTGCAGTTCAGGGAGATGAAAAAAAAATTGGATGGGGAACAAAAAAACCTCCAGCAGCAGAGTGGCTGTGGGGAAGCTGCATATAGGGCATTAGTGCTTGGTTATAACTAATTATATCTCAAGTGAATCGCTCCTCCAGGCGTGGCAAGGGATCTTTCTCTATTGTTGCACTGTTAAATGAGTGCTGTTGCTGTAGTGGGGGTAATATGTGAGAGTGCAGCAAGCTGAACATGTAGAATTCTCTTTGCGTCCTGTATCATGATTATCGGGGTGCTAAGTCTGATGAACATAAATGAGTGTCACGGAGATGTGACATAATGACTCTCGGGTAATATATGTGAAGGTGATAGTGTCAAGGAAATTGGTTTTCAGGGTAGGGACTCAAGGCCAAGGCAAGAGCTCAGTAATGAGAGCAAAGGATGAGTAGGGAATAGACATCTCCATCTCTCCCATGGTAAAGCTGTCAGTGCCATGTATCCAGGCACAGTCCACTTCAGCTCCACATCAATAAAGAGAAAACGAGCACCATCTAGGGCTCGCTATTGTAAAGGCATTCAGTAAGCAACATCTCCAAATGCTCAAATTAAATAGATGTATTATTTCTGGGGTTTTTAGTACAGTTTGTTAGCAGCAGCGGATTTTTTTTAAATTATTTTTTCTATTAACTTTGCTTGGCTGTGCAGTCTGGCAGATCCTGGTTTAAAATTATTTTATTAGAAGTTTTAAAACCACAAGCAATACCAGGGAAAATTGGGTGTAAACGATTAGCTATTCAGACTTCATTTCTGGAAATATCCTGGATTTGAACATGCAACAAGTACAAATACACATGGCATAAATATTACAAATTTATTTGAAAAATTATTTTCAACTTCTTTTGGCTTTTGTGGTCATAACAACCTTAAAAAAATGTACCATGTGACCAAATTTCATCTGAAGTTTGCCAGTGTGGTTAAACATAAGAAACTTTGAAACAAAGGCAATCTCATATTTAACTTTACATAAAAAGAGGGGAGGATCTTCATCATTAATAAAACTCAAAAGCCCGACCGTACATACCTAAATGCTTTTCTGGTGTAGTGGACCTTTCAGTCTGAAGCTGAACTTTTTCTAGTATACGCACCAGTGTGGTGGATGTTTCGGGTAGAATACTTTGTATTCTTAGGTAGACATCAGGCCACAGCTATTTGCTAAATACAGTATTTTGAAGTGTATGACATCATCAGAAATGAATGGACTACAGTATATATTGCTGTATCATTTATATCAGCACGCGTTGCTTAAACACAGATTAGACACAGGAGTATGTGTATATGTGTGGAGACACAAAAAAGGAGACCTCAGCACAGCATCAGCCTGGAGATAGTGTGGACAAGTAATGAAATCTTACATAGTGCATACAGTCATCATCTTTA
Source organism: Pterophyllum scalare (assembly GCA_024447675.2). Lineage (NCBI taxonomy): Eukaryota > Metazoa > Chordata > Actinopteri > Cichliformes > Cichlidae > Pterophyllum > Pterophyllum scalare. The sequence goes on from JAMQGT020013454.1 coordinate 4,563, forward strand.
TCGCTCACAGTACACCTTTGTTCATTTCACTACAGAAATGTGCAATAACAGCCTGCATTGTAGCGTGTGTGCGTGTGTTGATGGATAATTTCTATTTGATCAAATCTTCAGCAATATTAACCTTGATGCCTCCACAGCTCTCAGTTTAGACGCGGCTTTGTTCTCACATCACCTGTCTGCAAATCCATCAGCGAGTGGTGAATGGTTTCTTGGAAACACTGAGGGGTGACTGCTTTGAGAGAAGATAAAATGCAGCATTTTGACATGCCTGGACCCCTCTATTCTGAAGCCAATCAGTGATGACAGCGTGGCAACCTTCAGTACCCTCTCTTCCTCCCTATTTCTATTTCCATAACTTTACAAATAGAGCAGCTCTCTGAAGTTGCCGTCCTTTGTGATGTGTGACAAACGCAATGGTAGCTGTCAGCGGAGAGGGAGGGTATGAGTGCTGATGTGCTCTCTGAAGTAATGCTCAGCCTTTCATGTCGAGGCAGAAGAACCAAAGACCTGTCTCCTCCGTGTGTGCATGCCTGCCAAGCACTGGCTAGCAAAGTGTAAGTGCAGTTTTAGCATGCCTCTCTAATCCACTGCTTTCACACAGGTCAGTCTCATTTATTATGAATGTGAAGTTCTGTGCAAAGCCCTTTGATATCGGGAAACAATTTAGAGCTGGCTAAGAGTCAATATCTTAGGGGACTAATAAAAAAGACTTTAATGTGTTACGAACTTCAGGTCAGCTTGTGTTTCCTTATAAAACTCACAGTAGGCTGTATTAGTCCCAGGCAGCCATAATATAAAACATTATTGTGTCATTGCTTGGAAATGTGGCAATTGTTTTTTTGTTTCATAAAAACTAAAGAAGGTCAGGTTAAAGTAATAATGATATAGCTACTCTTTTCAAACATGCTACAAAAGGACAGGGATGACAAGGGCACAGCATCCTTCTCCTTCAATCTTGTGTAGTGTGATTAGATAATCAGCGAAACTTGCGCATAAATCAATGAACTGTTTCTGGATGAAGGTCACAGAGATCAAATGACAAACACTCATAATTAAACACACACAGGCACCTAAAAGGTTCTTCACCGTAACGCTTGAAGGTGCAGTGCTTTTTTAAAAAAAAAACAAAAAAAAACTAACTAGCTCAAACTGGCAGCTGTCAAAGATTATCCTCACGTTTCGTCCAGTGAGTCACGCTCCTTAAAAATGGACTTTTTGGCAGCAGTCCACTTTGTTCTATCAGGGGCAGACTGAGGTATTAGAGCACATTAGTCTCATTTCCAATTCACTGACTGGGCCAGATCGATTTCCTTCATTTTCATGCACGGATGGGATTAAATGGCCAGATTAAAGATGAACTCTTGGCACTGTCCAAAAGATAGATTTATCATCCTAAAGATGAACGCAAAAGCAATGAAGCAGACACAACATGATTTTCCTCTTTAAGCCTCCTTTCAAAGCCTTCCAGGCCTGTTAGAGAACGGCAACTAATATACTAAGATTTCTGTACTGTTTGGACTCAGACCTTCTCTCTTGGCATTACTGATGGAAGCCACACCATGATACTTGATGATGATTATAGCAAAATAAAACTACCAAGCTAGAACACATTGTGATGGACCGCATAAAGGTTTTGGCAGTCAATTTGGATTTCCTTTTTCTTCATAAGATTTCCTGAAGATGTGTGAGGTCCAGTAAATCACCTAGTGAGGTAGGCCTCCTTGCTGCAACAACACAGAGGGGAACACTGTTCGCCCTCACTCTGGGAAAAGAGCCCAAAACTCAACCAAAACACATGCATCATCAGTAATTTTCTCCAGACTCGCTTCCTTTGTGTATACGTGTGCATACGTGCGTGTGTGCTTGTGTGTGTGTGTTAGTCCCTCGGGTTCTGACACTGTTTCCGGCTTTTCATTTCCCCACAGAGCACTGTTGTTTGTTGAAGACACCCAACTACTAATGCAGTGTTGTTTTGTCTCATTTTTATATAGTTCTCCTCTTACAAAAATATGTGCCATAGAAACACATATGGAAGGCGGTGTCTGAACTTAGTGCTTATTTATTCTGTCACAAGACTTTTCAACTTTGAGGGAATTTCTGATGAAAGATGTAAACAACTGAGTGCATTCTGTAATCCTTTTGACTGCCAGTCTCTGTAAGGGATTAGGTACAGTATAATTGGATGGTATACCTTGCTGTGACAGTCGGCTCACATTTTCTGATTTTAAATTGAATTTTAAGTGGAAGAAGAGAACAGATGTCTAATGTTTATTTGTTCACTGGAGAGCAATATCAAACCTGCAAAATAAAGATACCCTCCAAATGTGTTTTAAAACACACAAAAAATATCTTGAAAAGCCCTGACTGTTGAAAATATTTTAATTTTAAAGTTTACTGCTGGAATCACGATGCGCTGTACATTGCGCAGAGGACTCAAAACTGATTGGCTTCCATCATGCGAGCAGATTTAAGGTGAGCACTGAGGCACATTCCCTCTGAAGGTAGCTTACTAATGCTGGATGTTTAAGTAACAAATGACCATAAAACATTTTTGAGTGGATGGAGCTTTTAAATTAATGGGAAAACAGCAGCAGTACCTGTGTAGCCCAACGAGTTGTCATCCTCATGCTCGGTGGTAGGAGCTGGTGTTGCCCCTTCACTGGCACCATCCTGAGCGACTCCCGTCTCTGTCAACAATAACACCAAAGGGACTGAGAAACTAGATGCATTCTGCCCACTTTCCACACCCACGGTCCAGACCTCTAGCCCTCTGCATCCCTGACACAGGCAGACAGCAAATATGCTCAGCAGTGCTGGGCTCCATCCTTGTAAACTTTGCCTCTGGCGGAGGAGTCCAAACACCCACATCACGCAAACATCTGCACTCCCCAAACTTGTTTAAAATCCTTTTTATGTGTCTGAAGAAAAGCAACCAAAAACTTTTGAAGTGTCAATCAGTGGGTAGGTGAGTACAGATCCATCAGAATGATCAGTTGATGCAATCTTCAGCTCTTCTTTGGGCTCAGCAGGAGGCTGTTCTGTTGTCCTGTGTTGGGACTGAATGGGAGTGTGTGGGAGCACAACAGAGTCATCTCTACCATATCAATAGCCATAAGTGGCTGCACCCCTAAATGAACACATGGGCAGGACAGAAGAGGGAGGGCCGGGGCACACTCCGCATGACTGACAACGTCACTCTGTATGCACACGCATACACCGTGCACACAGTCCTGATGCAAATACAATGATGCACCATTAGTCGCTAATCAGTTCCTTTTGATTTGTGCCCGTCTTTGCACCTGTCTCTGTTTCAGATTGACAGGTTGAGCGTGTGCGGCAGACAGCACTGGGGCGGGACAGCGGGGGGAGGAAAGGAAAAGAAAGGCCAACGGGGCCCCGATGTATCCGGTTTATCGAGGAGCCAGGAGGCCCACTGTGCCCTTATGAAGACTGTGTGAAATAAATCAGACTCAGCCATGCCCATTCTCTTTGTGTACCATTGACAGGGGGTTAATTTGGGCTGGACAGTTGAGGTGGGGGTGGGGGGTAAGAGGAATCTTAATCACCCAGCCCCTTTAGCTAAGTGAGTGGCAGTCTGTCGGAAGTATCCGTTTCCTCAGCGAGATGTGGCATCACTTCAGATAAATGGCAGACGGGCAGACTGAATTGTTCATCGGAGAGTATTTTAAACCACTAGAGTGAGAAGAAGGTGGCCTACAATTTCATCTGCCACTCCCACCATTAGAAAATTGACAGTCCAAATTTATGCAAACTTTTCATACACAGCAATGACCTGAAATCACATTTAACAACAGCACTGGACACATTAATGATGGCAGCCACAAAGACGACATTCAAAATGCAGTGATTAATCACCCCTGCTGCGCTTGTAGTGATGCAATTAACGTGACAGTGAAAGGGCTTCATGTTGGCCCAAACATATTATTTGGCACTTCTCTGCCAGTCAGATGCTGTCTAAGCAACAGCATCTGACTGGCAGCACAACAGGAGAGCAGAGCCACCGAGTCACACATTAATAACCATGTAGGTTACTCAGTATCACGCACGTGAACGAAGTGTGATGACACATGTAACAAATGAGATGAAAATGTGCACGGCACATGAAGAAACACAGACATCAACAGCAGGCCCGATGCACTGTCTGACAATTATGGCATGACACCATCAGTCGGATATTGTTTTTAATTTGTTTACAACAGACAGATTAAAAATGTAAAATGCAACATCTGCTACTGAGGAAAAAAAAAACGTAGCTTGACACCGACAACGATTATAGTCTGGAAGCAAATAAAAACAAAAACAAACAAGTACACATATAAACTAGATCAAATACTCCAAGTTAAACACTAGTCTCCCACACTGTTGTTAGACTGTATAAACTGAGTATGATTAATAATGAAAAATAACACCAATTCTAAACATGATATAAAAAGCATGTGTGAAAAACTGGTTCATTTTCAACTTTGTGACAAAACATGTTGAACTATTGCAGGGCATCACTTCAGAGTTTGTTAGCTTTAGTAGATTTTTCCTCAAACCACAAAGAAAAACATTAACTCCCCAATTTTAAATAAAACAATGTCCCGGATTTGGGATTTTCTTCAAACGGTGATGGCTTACTAGTTCATTCCAGAGCTTTCAGCGTCGTCTTACAGTTTTTAATCAGTGGGTGATCTGTGCTCAATTATGGAGATGGCCTTTGCCATCTACTTCTGCTGGTGAAGACGGTGCCACGTGATTGACAACCAGTGAAAAAGCAAATAAGCGGCCTTCGAGTTAAGATAATTTTGTCAAAGACATATCAGTAAAAACATGTTATTATTATAAAAATAGCATACTATCAGGAATTCTTGCCTGCGTATTTTATCTCTGTTCCCTTGGAACCTTGTCTTTTGTATCTGCCCTTTACACCTGCATGTCATATTCCCTGGGTGGTCCACAGGCAGAGGTCCAATTAGAGACCACTTCAGACTTCATTAACAGGTGGTGTACACAGCTGTCCTTAGACATCAAGATAGAGATCCAGACCAACAGTGTTGCTTCATATTCCCTTTTAGCCTAAACACTGCACCCAACATCAGCTCTCCTAACTAATTAATATGGCGTATGTGCAGATAACTAAATACTTATCTAAAGATACAAAAGCAAGCATTCCCTGCCTTGACCCCACTCCCTTGTTCCTCATGGGCCCCAGGTTATAAGCCCTGGCCCCAGAGTCATACAGAAGAGCGTGTTGCTTGTCCTCCACCACAGCTGTTTCTTCACGGCCCAGTCCACAGGACGCCATGCGGCCTTCGATTCTGTCTCAAGCTGTAGTCATAAATAATGAGGTCAGCTCTAACCAGATTTGCCTCGGATAGTTGTTAGTAACTCGGCAACTATGTGAAGTCAATCAGTACTTCAGCTGCTGTCCAGTCTGACACAGTGAAAAACGGATTTATGACTCATTGCTTATGCAGTTATTGTTAAGTGACAAACGCCGGGGGATTGTAATAAATGTGAAGGAAGAAGCTGAAGAGACTTGCTGTTGTCTCACTGTTATCTTGTCACTGGCAGCGGTACTTCCACACTGGCGGTCTGTGTAAGTGATGGATGGGCTTAAAATGATGAGTTTGGGGAGTCTGACTGTGGAGCTTGTTAGGAGGACTGACTGATTATTTGCTGTAGGACACGTTCCTTCACACAGGCTGATCAGAGAAGCAGCATATTTCTGTAAGAGACCTCAAGCAATTTCAGTGATTAAATTGGAGAATGTTCTCCACTAACATCTGTTTACTTTTTTGTCTGATGACAGAGAGAAAAAGTACGAACAGCCAACAAGAATGCTAATTATGAAGCACGGCTAACGAGATTTCCACTTCTTTCATTTGTAGCAGTCATTCTCAAAGCGGTACATTTAAATGAAGTCTTTGCTCGTGATAATCAAACACATAACAGCTTCTTAAAACTTTTTTTTTTGTCATTTAGAAGCTGAATTCAATAGCTTTTACTATTACAAAAGGGCAAAGAAAGAAAAAGTACAAAAAGCTCCCTCAAAAGAGCCCTTTTCAGCAGTCTACTTTGTCTGCTTCATCTGTTTCTACAGCACCATTACTCTCATTTCCATTTTGATTACTCTTTCTTTATTTTCTGCATGACTAATGGAGTTTTAATTAGGCCTTGAGATAATACATACGTACGCATTAAGGACAGAGAGCTGGAGAGAAGTACAAAGTCAAAGTGGAGAGGCAGTATTTTCATGTAAAGATCAATAGCGCACATTTATGTGTATGTGTGAAAAAGCTCAAATATCAAAAAGTGCTAGCACTGCTTTAAGAGAAAACAATAACAGATACATAACTGGAATACAGTAGGTTATTTTGTAAAAACAAAAAAAAAATGGTGAAAGTAATACCGCAACATAACTGGGAGTCCAGGTGAACTGGCAGGAGAGATATCTTTATATGTGCACATTGGTGGTTGCTCGTATTAAACATGGTTTAATAGTTTCAAAATAATGTGGCCGGTGTGTGTATATGTAATCCCTGTGGGGCCAAAGGCTCAGGCTTCAGACAGTTTTTTTTCTAGTCTTGGATCTTTATGATGTCAAAGAGAGGGGATTAATATGTCCATCTTAGTCACACAGCCCTTTCTATGGAGCACAGCAGCCACAGCCACCAGCTATTTAAACCTTCTGTTTGGGCAGCCAGTCAAGATAAAGGGAAGGTGACCTTAAAGGGAAATAAACCTGAAACAACTTGTATCAGACACTGGATGAATTGCTGGACCACACAATCTGCAGTATATGGTAACTAAGTATTATTTTGAACTGTGAATCATGCAAATCTATGCTAGTAGAGTCCAAGGATAAAACCATAAAGGTGGAAATGAGCATATTAGGTCCACTTTAAATAAAAAGCTTGGCTTTAATGGGAAAATGCTTACATATAGCTGGGGTCAGCTATGAGACACAGTTAGTACAAAAACTAACAAAATCTGCCTGCTGCTGCTCACCAATTTATTCCTTGGAGTCTCCATTCATAGCAAACAACTAACCCAACCCAACCCCCAGTAAAATCGCTACTTTTCATGTTTCCATCCATCCACCCAACCGCTTATCATTTGTGACCTTTTGGGATGCTGGTAGGCAACTTTTCTTGTTTTCCTACAGAGCCAAGCTAGGCATCACCCTTCAACACTAAGCTAAGCTAGCCAGCTGTAGCTCCATACCATACAGGCCATAAATAATCATTTTCAAAACTGGCAAACTATTGTTTAAGGACAAGATTAATACGGCACATTCACAGCATAAAATGCCATGTCACAAATCATTAAGTCGTGCAGCAGCTGTTGTGAGAAAGCGAAGCAAATGGCTCACGCTCACACATGCCCACTTCAGCTGTGCAGACAGGCTGGCTCTTAATGTTCATAATGTATGAAACTTTACCTCCACGAACATGCTCAAGTATATTAGCAGCTAACTGATAATACCTCTAGTTTCAGAGCAGGGACTAATTATTGTACCAAAGTGGTGTACTGCATTACAAATGAGCGGAAACCAATATATACAATCCATATGCTATTACTGTTTATAATTTATGTTCTCTGCCAAGCCCTGTGCATATTAGTTGCCTATAACCTGATCTGTGAAGGATTAATGTATATTTAACCAGTTAAAACTGGCCCATTAGCAAGGACAAATATGACTTAGAAGCTGGAAAGCTCTCAGGATACTTTATGTGTTTTTCAATAGTTTCTGTAAGACGAGAGGGAGTGTTTGAGTATGTTTAAGTCCCAATTTAACTTCCCACACTGCTATTATGTTTTCAACAGCTATTTAACAATCAAGCCAGGATATTGACAGTGACAAACTACAATAATCAGGATTGTATTAGTTCCCATGGGTGAACTGCGGGGAAAAGCAAATTTTAGCAAATGTTAACATAAACTGACTTTGCAGCTATTTTCCACCAAACCCTCTGATGTCCTTAACAGTCACAGGTTCATTGCTCCAGCTGGAGGGGGGGGGATCTGGATAATGACAAAGTGTTCTGATCAGACAGGCTAGTTTGTGCACGAATGCCTGCAAACAGGATTTTTCTGTTGACAGTTGCACTGCAGTTGTGTGTACTGTATCTTTTTCCCCAACATGGTTTCGTTGGTTACAAAACTGGCAGCAAATAAATATACGTTACACCTCAAAGCAGGAATGTGACTAAGCTCTGAATGCATGATTGGTTGATTGTTATTAAATAGAAGTGCAAACGTCAAGGAAGAAATATGTACCAATTTGCTTACTGATAGATTTGCTCGGAGGGCATCGGCAACCAACCACAAAAAGAGAAAAAAAAAACAGCGAGACAGATCCAGGACAAAGAGTGCTGATTGGCTTGAAGGGTGTTAAATATTGCATGGTCACTCCGCTGTGCTGCAATCGCTGAGTGCAAAGCAGAATCCCACTGAGTGAGCAGCTTACGCTGAAGTTGCCAGAGCTGCTTTCAGGACACCTTTATCCCTGAAAAGTGAACTTTCGCAAAACACTTTGCATGGATATCTTATTCCCATATTCTTTACATTATGTAACATATATTATCTGCTTACTTTAAATTGTGCCTCTCAGCTTTGTTTGACCACACCAATGTCAAATACGTTCAAAGCCTGCGAGGAGTCTGAACTTCCTCTGACATCCCGGTGGAGCTGAGGCAAGCACACTCCAAGCCCAGATGTCCATCTCTGTGGCACTGGCATACATTTTCTGCTTGGACAGACACGGATTGGAGGATGGGGAAAAAGGAAAGATAGAGAGCGAGAGACTTTTTATAGGTGAGAAAAATATGATCTTTCAAGAATTTAAAGCTCTGTAGCCAAGGTGAACAGCTTCTGAGAGCTTGTTATATATTAGCCTGTTCTGGCACCTGCAGCTCATGGTCATGACTCAGAAGCAGCTTGTCAACATCCACACCATCACTGCCGACAGACTAGTGACCTTCTCTAACTTCCCAGCATAAAATCTGCTTCCTGCAGCTGCTCTGCCCTGCACTTCACTTAAATACCATACGATTTCTTTGGATGTGGGGGTGGTTTGTGTGAGTAATGGCAGCTAATACTAGCTTTCAGAGTCTCTTTCTTGCCCTATATGAGACAGAAAATAGAAGGAGAAAAAGTCTTCTATAAGAGAAACTGGAGGGTTATGACTGTAGAAAATGAGTTAAGAGGGCAGCGAAGCAGATAAATTAGACCTCACTCCAAGGCAGCAGCAAATTAATAAACAAACTACAACGATGGTTTATTGCCCTGCTTGTTGATTCACTTAATCAGGAAATGTGCTCTTAAAACATATACATATACATGAGCACACAGGAAAAGGAAAAAAACCCTCAAACTGAGTTCACGTGTTTTTTATATGATCTCTGAAAATTCCATCAGTATGTTAATGTGAACAATTCTGTCCCAAACCAAGAGACCAAAAAGCAAGCCTCTAATCCGTCATCCCTCACAGCAACGCTCTCTGAAGCCGCTCCATTGCCGAAGTCTGACTTTCCAGGCACAAGGAAAATTTCTCATGTTTTTATGTTTAAATGAGATGTTGTGGTTACTGCTTTCAATCAGAAAATGTGACCAAAACTCTTCACATGTGACCCCCGAAAACTTGCCAGCGTGTTTAAAATGTAAGTCTTCCGGTCACTACGCAAATTATGCCTCACAAAGATGTAAAGACTTGATGGTTGTTTATCATTTCCAGTTCACCTGTGCCCTCGGTGCCTGACATAGTTCCTGGTAAACGCCTCGAGGTTGTTTGTGGCATTAATGTAAGCCAAGGGGAATTCTGTAACTTTTTAATTAAAGCTCCTGAGAGAGGAAAAGATCCACAGCTGATGTATAACCTCCTCAGTCTTTGATGGTATGACACCCGGCTTTCAGTTCACACTAGACACACCTCTTAATCTCTTTCTTCTTCCAAGCTGTGTTGTGGTCAAAACAAATGAGCGAATACAAAATGCATCTTGGTTTGGCAGCTTTTGCTGAGCAGCTTCAATGACATGCTATTATTCCTTCACATAATACCCCTCTTTTTCCCCTCTGACCTCTTCTTTTTAAAAAAAAAAAAGAGATACCAGCTGTTGAAAAATATGCACATACATACAGACAAGGTGACAAATTAAAGGAAAAACCAGAACCCTTGACCCTTACTAATCTGGTGGCTCTGTTGTACTGTGGAAGACACATTGTAAAGAGAAGAATTTAAGACTCTGTAACCAGGAAGCTTATGAGCCAATCGTGTTTTCGCACTGACGCATGAGCACAGTTGAAGTTCACGGTAGTTTTAACTGTGTGGTAGCAGGAATATGTCCCCATTAAAGATGTAGTTGAGTGCACTTCTCATTTTTCCTTGCATACTGCGCTCTGGTCAGATGAGCCAGAGACGTTCATCACGGCGGTACTCTGGCGTGAACTATAAATGAAGCTGTAATGTTGTAAATCTTTGCACATATGTAGCAGAAGTAAGTAAATCAAATTTTGAGCCAAACAACACCAAACTTTTGAAGCTTTTTAATTTTATTTTAAAAATCTAATTGACTACACACACTCGTCCCTGCCCATGCCCTGCTCTACTACATAAATGTCATTTTAGCTGCTGTTAGGAGGTTGTTAGGCAGTATGATGGCATCATAATATATCATAAATCATAATATTCGAGTCTTTTGCATATCAATGAGATATTATTGTAGCTAAATGAAAAATTATATGATGCTTTAATCAGGTGTTACAGGTGTAAATGCTAAAAATGTCATTTTAGTCCATAATATCTGATATAGACTCAATTCAGTTTATTTAGATAGGGGGTTGAATGAGTATAAATAACTGCCCAGAAACTTTTAGATGGGAGCATTTTGCTGCCATAGTTTTGGTCCACTTGTCCCCCTAGAGGGACGGGGCACTGTAAACAAATGCAAAGTTGCTCTAAGTGCTCCTGTCATTACACATTTCCTTCCATAAGGCAGTGGTCTCTTTCAGGATGACAATGTTCCCATCCATAGAACACAAGGGATATAAAGTGATGTAACTCATACGCATTTACATTTGCCAGATCTCACCCCAATAAACCACCACTGGGGAAATATTAGAGCCACAGGCTGGAAAGTACACTCAAACGCCGATATCAAAACACCAAATAAGAGAATATTCTTTTAGAAGAATGATTTTCATTCCTGCAGCACAGCTCCAGAGACTTGGAGAATCAATACCAAGGCACACTGAAGTTCTTATGGTGGCGTATCTGGGTCTAACTTACTGAGACGCTATATGTTGATTTTCCTTTGTCACTTGTCTGTATGTTTATGTGGTATGTTTTCTTTGTCCAGGCTGTATATAAATATTTTAGGATGGACGTCAAGTCTTCCCATACATGTCAATTTTCACTCACTGTGAATATACATTATTTATGATTATTTTTTTATAACATAAAAACAGTATAAGCACATTTAAATACGAATGATGTAGAAACGATGTCAGTACACAGAATTTGGATTAAATCATGCAATCTGAACTCTTACATTTCATTATTTATAGAGTAAACCTGTCTTTATTTGCAGTTTAGCAAAATGCACTTCGCGTGCATCAACTTAAGTCTACAGCACCACTGTGAGATGACACGCACTGGCATCTACTGTGCGATACAGGTATTTTGCACACAGCAGTTTAGTAACAATTCAAGGTAATGATTCTGTTCATTTTTCTGTGATTGCCCATGTCACAGTTCAGTCACCATCTGATCTGAAGTCAAGCAAACTGAACAAACAGCAGTCGCTATCTCTCTTTCCCAGCCCGTCTCCCTCTCTTTCTGTCTACACAAACACTCTCATTCCACCACGGACTGGTGCTTGTCAGGGAGAAACATGTGTTTGCTAATTTACTGGAGCACACACTAACTATTCACAGGCCAATGAGAGAGTGCAGATAAACCAACTCATGCTCTGAGTATGCCCAATTCTGATTAGAAGAGATGAAAATGAGGCCTTGAGATGATGCGCGGTAAGAATGTTGCAGGCGTGCAGCCAGTTTCTCAGCACAGTAGACAGCCAGATCAATACAGTCGGGGTTTTTTTTTTGCAGAGACTACGTCAGGATCACAGTGCTTTTTGTTAAATGGCCAAAGATGTGCAAAGTAGTTTGCGAGAACACAAGGGCACTGTAAGGACTGTCCAAATCTGCCGTTCAAGTTGAAAAACCCTTCTGTTTTTCTGTTGTTTTAAGTTACACTATAGTTTACAGCTGGGAGCAAGGATGAAAGGTAAGTCTGCAGCATGGCTTTGATTTTTGTCTGTCACACACAGGCACTTCTGACGTGTGTTAAACAGTCTTGCGCATTTGTGATGTCATTTTCAGTATAACAAACCCAGAGATCAGAAGTCAGTGTTTCAAACTTCTACTAGCTCAGCGGAAAGGAATGCAGACATTTTTTGGTAGGCCATTTGAGATTAGACCCATTCGTGCTCTTGACTGTTGTTAAAAGAATGCCTTTGGCATTGTCAGGATAGCTGTGCTATAAGAAAGACAAATGACGTGCTAAAAAAAAAAGAGTTTAGGATAAAGCAAATGTAGTTCCTCACTTAAGGCAGTTTTTAGTCAAAATTCCTAAGGATGAAGACGGGATCAAGTTTTACAATGAGAGAACTCAACATCTGCTTTCTGTGACAGTTTAATCCATACATTTTACATTCAGAGAAAGCAGCTGTAAAGCTCTATAGTGTGTTTATTTTCTTTAAATGCCCAGCAGGACGTTATCAACCCAATCACCTTGCAAAAGTAAGAAATACACTAACATTGGGCAACATATGACTTTTAACAATATGATCTCAAACATACCTTTGAAACAGTTTCCTTCCATGCAATTCATCTAACTGTCATCTCATTAAATCAAAGCTTGTTTCCACCTGAAATCTTGCCACTGCCACGGGGTGTTTAGATGACGACATAATTATAGGCTATAAAACAAATCACAATATTTCATTAAGCATTTGCCGTAAAGTACTTTCAGTACAAAATCTTTTCACAAAGATTTACACGGTTTAGTCTCAAGGATATGCATCCTTAAACAAATCTACTAACCTACTACTATATGTCTTTAAATATCATTTTAAGCAGTCTAAGGTAAACTGGTATAGCATATAGAGATGAGCTACATGCAACTGGATACAAAAATGCATGGATACCACCCGTGATATCCAACCATATAGTTCATATAGAAATTAGTATATTCGAAGCACAAATGCATCAATTCCTTAACCTCTTATTCACTCATTGTACTAGACAGCTATTTTTATAATCTGCATGGACATATTAAAAACATTTCCTAAGGTCAGGTAGATTAAAAAAATGTACATATACAAATTATATATTATTTATTTATTTATTTATTGCGAGTGTTAAAAAAAAAAAAAAAAGCCCAACGTGCAGCTTCTCAGGCCAGGCTTCTGATGGTTTTTCCTGGCTTTAAAGCAGTGGTGTCACATGACACGCGGGCGTGCCGGGGCACCGGAGGGCTGGAGGCTGTGAGAAGCAGATCGTAAATCCGAGAAAGGCAGGAAATGCAACAAAAGGACAAAGTGCAGCTCTCCACTCCTCCTGTAAAGGCATAACAGCTCTCTCTTCTGTCACCCCTTCACCAAATGAAATCAGCTAAATTTATTAGTGGCAGGTGAGTTTCTGGATTGCAGCTAGCTTATGGAGTGATGTGTTACAGGCAGGGTATTGCATTACCATCTGCTTGTGTTGAACACATGGGGGGAAAAAAAGTGAATTTTCATCACAAAGGAACTCGACATTCTGTGCCTGAAAGCTGAGAATATAAGGTGGCTGCACACAGTACAATGGGTGATGTATTTTGTTTTTCATGCTTTATTGCAGTACATCTGAAGAATTGTAAATCATGCAAGAAACAACAACATTTTTGTTACATTCAGAGGGGTTACAGAGGGTGAAACAAATCATATGGTGTCAGAACATCTGGCCGTAATATGTCCGATAGCACCTTTATGTGGCCCGGGGCTGTTTCTGTTCACTTTCATCCCGCCGTATTCTGAGTGCAAGACTGTTTCCAGCATCCAGCGCAAAAAGAAGTGAGCAACCGCAACCTTAATCAAACCTCAGTGTAAAAGTAAGAGTGACCAAATTATTAATTGCATTTCAGCTGCTTTTTCCCCTCACGGCCGTCTCAAAATTAAGTTGCAAAGAGACAGTTCAGCATAAGAACACCAGCCTTGTTTTGTTCCAGATTTCCAATCAGCAAATTAATTAGACAGGTTCGTTTTAGGTTTTATGGCGTGAGACTCCACAGCCAGTCTTCATTAGTGCTGATTAGTGTCGCTGCTACAATAGGCCTCTCACTGAGTCATGAGAAGTGGGTGATTCCCTGCTGTTCCACTGCTTGCACTGCACTTACAAAAGATGCTAGAGCAAGACGTCAATATTTCATTTAAGCAGCGATGTGACATCATTTGAAAATGTTGAAAGCACAGAACCAGAATACCTCTTGGAGATAAAATAAATTGAATTTTTTTATGCAGTTATATTAGCGACGCTACGTGTGGGAACAATGAAGCGCAATTAAACATCGGGCGTCTACCCCGCTAATCAGCCTCGGATTCTGCATTCACATTGCGATGCCAGTCGATGCTGATCTGGACCAAGAGAAAATGTCTCGTATGTCTGGGTTATGGAAACAGATGGCTTGAATATCTTCACACAATAGCAAATCATGAGCTCACAAGTTAACTAGTGTCTGAGGAATGGAGTTCCATGACAGTACTGATACTGTTACATGGAGCAGGGGATTGGTGTGAGTAAATGGGGCGTGTGAATGCTGTGTCAGCCACAGAAGGGATGCTGATGCACAGACCCTCTCCCACCACAGACGCCCAACCACTGACACAGCTGGATTGCACTTAAACTGATGTGTTTTTGCCAGTATGCCAGACATGCAGGCAGCAGAGGTTGAGCAGTTATTGAGCTGATTTCTGTGGGAGACATGCTTCTGTTTATACGGGCTTGCTCTAACAATTCTATAATAAGATTCTAAGAAAAGCATAAAGATAATCTGTCAAGCTAGTTGCTACTCCAGTACTTTTTGTTCAGTTTGCCAAGAAGTTAAAGTTACAATACACTTGTATAAAGTGTGAAGCAGCAGCAACAGTAACAAAATACAGCAACATCCACGAACCTCCACCAGCCGTGGTGCCGCTGGTCAACAGTGTGACCAAAATGTGTTACAGGCAGGCACAGCAACAGTGACTTCAGATGTTGCACTCTCTGGAGGTGTGAGGCCTCTCTGTAATTACCACTTCATCAGTGAAGTGAAGGGAATGAGGGCCTCAGCAGATTTTCATCTGGGCTGGTAAACAGCTTGCTCCGTCTTTGCTGTGGTTGGACGGTGGGGCTTTGCTGCTGTCTGCCAGACAGACTGCCTGTCCTATATGTGCCGAGTTACAGCAATACTCTAACTGAACCAAGTACAGGGCATAA
>JAMQGT020013455.1:0-19959 GCA_024447675.2 Pterophyllum scalare
TCTTCCACAGCATGACTTTTGTCCTGTCTCTCTCCCCCTCAGCCCCAACCGGACGCAGCAGATGACTGCCCCTCCCTGAGCCTGGTTCTGCTGGAGGTTTCTTCCTGTTAAAAGGGAGTTTTTCCTTCCCACCTTCGCCAAGTGCTTGCTCATAGGGGGTCGTTTTGACTGTTGGGTTTTCTCTGTGTTATTGTAGGGTCTTTACCCACAATACAAAGCACCTTGCGGTGACTGTTTGTTGTGTGTTTGGCGCTATATAAATAAAATTGAATTGAACTGAACTGTGTTTCCTTTTAAAGGGCTACTTTTCATTTTTAAAGTCCGCGTACCAGTAAGACTGGGAAAAGCAGTTATAGAATATCTTCTCTTTAGTTAAACAAAATTACAGCGTCACTTAGCTAATCTCAGCTTGGGTTTAGGGAGGTAGTAACAGAAAAAAAATGTTCAAGTGCTACAGAGCCATAAGGCCTGACAGATTTAAGCATTAACCAGGAAGGAAGTGTTTAATGATTTCATAATACTAATCATGGACCCCAGACACACCGCAGTGTGAGAGACTGAAGTCATATGGAAAAGGATTACTTCCAGTATTTGCTGCTAAAAGTGGTTCTGCAGGCTGTTGAGTCTTGGGGTGTACTTAGTTTTTCAGGGACTGCATAGAGTCTTGTGAAACTTCATTTTTCATATAACTGTGTGTCTGAATTCAGAGAGATAGATACCCCATAACCATGACACATAAAACTAATATTTTTTTTGAATGGTTGAATCAGCCCTTTCAAAATCAAAATTTGCATCTATTTCATAATTTCTAATCTACATGATTTTCCAACATGCCTACTTCTTCCAGTGTGACATAACCAGTGTGTGTGATGTGCAGCCACAGTGAGCCTTGATTCTACACCAGTGTTTTTCTGTGTTTAAGTTGACACAGCTGGTGGGCAGGATGTCAGCTTCAGGCCCGTGTCTGTTTGTAATTCTCCCCCTAAGAGAGCAGCTTTCCTTTGCTATAAATAACCCAACGTGTGTGTGTGTTTTTGTATGTGCGTGCGCACACGTGAGTGGGGGGCCCACTTCTCCTCTGTGTGCCCAGAGAGAATAATGACCTTCCATGCAGCATTTCTATCTGTGTGCATGCAGTGCTATGGAAATTAGCCCCCTTCCTGATTTTTCAGTTTTTTACATATTTGTCATACTCACATGTTTCAGGCAGTTACTCTAGAACAGGTGGACAGGGCTGTAGAAGGTCCTTAATCCATCAGCTGGACCAGTATCTGCTCCTTGGTGCAAGGAGTCACAGGATGAGCACTGCTAGAGCTACAAAATGACCTCCAGCAGGCCACTAATGTGAATGTCTCTGACCAAACAATCAGAAACAGATTTCATGACTTCATCCTCTAGTGTTTGTGCTCACTGCCTGGCACCATGGAGCCCGATTAGCATTTGCCATAGAATACCAGAATTGATAGCTCCACCACTGGCGCCCTGTTTTTTTCACAGATGAGAGCAGGTTCACCTTGAGCGCATGTGACAGATGTGAAAGGGTCTGGAGAAGCCGTGGAGAACGTTATGCTGCCTGTAACATTGTTCAGTGTGAACAGTTTGTTGGTGGGTCAGTGATGGCACAGATCTCTGCAGGCTCAACAATGGCACCCTGACTGCCGTTAGGTATCAGGATGAAAACCTTGGACCTACTTACACTGGAGCAGTGGGTCCTGGGTTTCTCCTTGTGCATGATGATCCCCGGCTTCATGTGGCGAGAGTATGCAGGCAGTTCCTGGAGGATGAAGGAATTGATACCATTGATGGCCCCCACACTCACCTGCCCTAAATCTTAACAGAATACCTCTGGGACATCATGTTTTGGTTCATCTGATGCCACAAGGTTGCACCTCAGATTGTCCAGGAGCTCAGCGTGATTTTACCTCCATTCAGATCTGACGTGTTTTCAAAGTGTTCCTTTATTTTTTTATTTTTAGAGTAGTGTATATGGTTGTAATGATTATGATTGTGGATACTGTGTTGAACATAGATTTGAAATCACACACACACACACACACACACACACACACACACTGTTTACATTACCTTGAAGCATAAATGTAATTGGAATACTATAATACGAGCCTTTTAAATTCAAGGTCAACACTGTAAAATATATAAAACATAAAAGTGCTGAAGACAAAACAAAATATTCTGGTGGCTCAGGAAATGTGTCTGTCATGTGGAATAAATGACTCAGTGAACTGTTTAGCATAAAGCTACTATTTAAGAAACATATAAATTTAAACTAGCTGAGATGAGCAAACCCCAGAGTTATTTGAATATATATTTTGCCTTTAGTGATGTGGAACAGATGCCTGCCAAAGAATATGTAGATGCTGCAGAACACAGAATCTTTAAATATGAATAATTTAATAAAAAAGTGCAGTTAAACAAAAAAAAACTTTTTCGAATTTAAATGTGGTTAAAATTAGAACCACTTGGCAGCTTTCTATAAAATTCACATGAGAAGCTATTTTTATCCAACCCACATGAGCCAAAAATAGCGTAACTTTTTTCTTGTAAATACATATTTGCGTGTTTTTAGAGGCTGTAATCCAAACAAAGCCAAAACTTTTGTTGTTTTATAGCTAAGGGTTAGTTTAAAGTCTACCAATGCACAATTATAACAATAAGAGGTTTGTAAATGCTTCATTTCAGTACATGGTATTCCCGTGACATTAGATATAATTAGCTCGTTAATCATCTCAAAACAGCCTCCATATTCAAATTAAAAGAAAAATACTGGTTCAGTATTTAGATTAGCTCAGCCTTTGCTTTTAAAACTTCAATTCCAGCTTTTCTGGTTTGATTTACGTTTGCAACCATGTTAATTAACCTGGTAATATTGAAATTACTGAGCTTTTCACAAGTGCTATTTATTATTATTATTATTAAAATGTAGAAACTGAGGTAGATGATCAAAATTTCACACAATTTGACTGGCTTGAAACAAAGTTGGGATTTACTTGAGACTTCATGTTTAAGAAGATTCGGTCCCTCCTCTGCTGTCAAGCTGGTCAAACTTGCATAATTGGAGTAAATATTTGTACTTAAAAGGGTTACAGTGTTTTTTTGTCCAGTGCAGCACAAGCAGTCAATAGGATGCTGTTCTTGCCATCTTTCCCACTTTTTTCCTCTTTTCCTTTTTTTTCCCCTTTATCTTTCTTTCCTTACCTCTTTTTTTTCCCCTCTGGCCCCACAGCTCAGTCAGTGATTTGTGTTTATAGCTCTTTAGAGAAATGAGGGGTGGTGTGTAATGGGTTTCCTTTCTTCTCCACGTTTGCCCTATTCCTTGTCTCCCATGCGTAAAATTGCTGCTCACATTCACACACATACGCCCACACACATAAACAGTAGGCTTGTTTTATCTCAACAGTTTCCTGTAGATAAATCCAAGAGGGCATTCTGGGTTTGTGATAGGGATCCAATGTGTCAGAGAGGGAGAGAAGCACCGTGTGACTTTTTGATGGAAGGGTTCTCTGATCTATATAACTGTTATTTGTTTCTGTGGTGTCTTCCTGTCTCTCTGCAGACGAGTATAAAGGAGGGATTGCTGTTGAAACAAACTAGCTCATTCCAGAGGTGGAAAAAGCGCTACTTCAAACTGAGAGGACGAACTCTCTACTACGCCAAAGATGCCAAGGTAGGTTCACTTAGTGTTTCCTCATGTGACACACATACAGTAAAAGCCACAGGTGATGCATGAAAACAGACTATTAATAAGAAAACAGTGTGCTTATTCATTTTCTTAAGGAACCACAGATAGGACGATTAAGACACCTCTCATATCTGTACGGTAAATATGTATCTTGAGCTTGCACCCAATTAAGTTAGCTTAGCATAAAAGCTGCATACGGGAAACAGTTGGCTCTGTCCTCATACCTCATTTGTTTAGCCTGTAGAAAAATCAAAGGATAAAAAAGTCATGTTGCTGTTTACCAGGAGCTTGTGGACCATTTTGTCTTTTGGCTTGGACTGTTCAATGAATCAGCCAAGCCTTTTTCCTATAGCAACTTTCATGCAGGTTAGTGCAATTCAAAGCACCTCACAGATAACTGACAAGCTGATAACAAGGCAGAGCAAAATGTTGTAATGAAACTACATTTATATCAGCTTATATCTAAGGTAAGGGTAAAACTACTAACACCTCAATTATTAATAAATTCAATAATAGTGGAAAAAGTACATTAAAAGGACAAAGTATCATAAATTATAATAAAATGTACACTCACTAGGTCATAGTTAATTAATAAAATGGTGCAATATGGGGCAAAAATTAAAAAGCCAAAATGATAAAATTCTTTAATGCGCCTTCGGCTTGGAGCATTAAAACTAAAAGCTATCTCCAGAAACGGTCTTTGTCTTGCACGTTAGCAAACGCACGCTGGAGGACCTGAGGGGTGTGTGAGATGCACATACTGAAGAAAGACAATGAAGTGTTTTAAAAACAGTAAAGAGATTTTAAAATGAAGCTGACAGGCTGGCAAGATTTCAAATGGGTATAATGTATCATCTGGATCATCTAAGCACTCTGACTCTGCTGGTTGCTTAGCAAGCAGTCCTAGCCTGGTGATACAGTGTGTTAATTACTGAGCTTTATGAGGTGTATTTTATTACCTTTGGATGGAGCCAGGATAGCAGCTTTCCATCTGTTCTCAGTCTTTATGCTAAGCTAAGCTAGCTGTTACTTCATAGAGAGTGATACCCTAACTCTCTGTTGAAGTATTCCTTTTATTTCCATCCCCCCCTCTTATTTGTTTATTCCATTATTTCTCTACCTTGAACCACTTAAATTAATTTACCATTACTGTGTTTAATTTTCCTCTTTACATTTATTTGATTTTAAGGACATCTTTTATTTTTTAACTTCTGATATTCTGACTCTTGTTGACATTTTTTCCTCATTTTGCTTCTAATCTAACCTCCTCGGTCTATAACATGTGGGTGTGTGTTTGTGTCTGTGTGTGTGCACCTCTGTGTGTATGCGTTTGTCTGCACTCGCACTAGTCTGGCAGTGCCTTGGCACGCTGGCAGGAGCGGGCGCTACGCAGAGTGTCCAGGAGTCGCGTGTGCTGGCGAGTTCTGTCCGTGTGCTGGACGGGCGCACGGCGCTCCCCCCACCTCTGGGTGCCAGCGGATCTGAGGAAGGCCTAGTGAGAATTCGGGTCAGCACAGCACAGCCAGGGGCCAGACCACCAGGACAGCTTAACCACTCAGCAGTACAAAACAGTGCTGCATTCATGCCATATGGGTTTACTGGCTCGAGATGGGTTGAATATCCTCTGATATCCAACAGTTTTTTTTTTGGAGTCACTTTAAATTTTTAGTGATGCAAAATAATTGGGGGGGGGGTATGGAGTCAGTCTTCTCACTGACAACTCAGCGAAGGAGGTTGCAATGCCACTACTATATGACATGAATGTGCTTTATAGAAGTGCAGGTTGTGCTGCAAAGCACATGTGCAGAGACTGTAAAGCCACGCCGAGATCAGTGTAGCCTGTTGAACTAAGTCATCTTCAGTGAGGAGTGTGGCTTTCATTGCTTCACAGTGTGCGTTGTTTGTCATGCCTTGAATCTCTTGATGGCTGTGCTAGAAGAAGAAGAAAACCCAGTAACTTAAAGGTGACCTGTTATGCATTTCCTTATTTTCTATTGAAAGTAAAAATTATGCAAAATATTTATTCATATAGCACCTTTTAAGGCAAATATGACAAACTGTTTCACAACCAAAATACTAAAAACATGATGACAAAACGTTACTCAAATGCAAGTTTAAAATGATGAGTTTTAGCTGCTTTTTAAGAGACTTTAACTTAGAAGTTCCAGTCTAGGGGCTTTTTCTCTAAAACCTCTGTTACCTTTAGTTCTCAGCCTCAGGGTCCTTGGTTTGTGTAGGATGAAAAGAAACTGATAAAGAGGTCAGAGTCACCATCAAATATTCACGTTAAAATCACCAATCACTTCCAATCTTCGTAGGATTCCTGATGATGGAAGTATAATCTAAATCATGCTGCCTGGTTTTGCTAAGAAATAAGAATATCCAAATCCTTGACGAGTATAAAATGATTTAACAAGATTGTTGTATTTGTCAAAGACTGGGCATCAAATAGAGCCATGCTCAGTGAAGTAGTAGAAACCACCCAAGTTGGAGGGCAGAAGAACTGAAGGTTTGATCCATTATCCTCGTAAATTTCACTCACGAAGGGGAAAGACGGCAAAGCATCCAGAATGTCTGCAAGAACACTCCTGAGGCAAGAAGACCTCATAAATCCAGGCCCTGTGTATCCAAGCAGGGTGGGGGAAGGCAATAACCTCCATAGAAAGCAGATGAGCACAGCTAATCAGAAACGGTCAATATTGTTTATGAGGCACTCCACGCTTCCACAACCATCTGAGCTTCACCCGGACTCCTGCTCTTCTCCCTGTCCTCCTCTGTGGTGTGCACAAACCCAAGAGAGCACAGCTAAGGATGCCAGATGACTGCTTTAAATGACAGGAGTGCTGATACAGGCAGCTGTAGCTGATATTTGTCTTTTAGGCCTCACTTCCACTGCTATGAGTCACTGAAATGCACTAAATACAGAGTGCTACCCAAGTCTATCAGCATTAGCTGATACCTCAGCACTCCACCCTCTCATTTAAATACGATCACTTCTGACTCCAAAAGCACCAAGATGGCAGCAACAAAAATGCTTTATGCTGAGATTTCAGATGCAGAGTCCAAAACCAATGGGTGACATCACAGTGGCTACTTCCATCTTTTATATGCAAGAGATGTTCTTAATGCACTATATTGCCAGAAGTATTTGCTCATCTGCCTTCACACACACATGAACTTGAGTAGCATCCCGCTTTTCATCCATAGGGTTTAATATGATGTGGGCCCACCCTTTGCAGCTATAACAGCTTCAACTCTTCTGCGAAAGCTTTCCACAAGGTTTGGGAATGTTTATGGGAATTTTTGACCATTCTTCCAGAAGCGCATTTGTGAGGTCAGACACGGATGTTGGATGAGAAGGCCTGGCTCACAGTCTCCGCTCTAATTCATCCCAACGGTGTTCTGTCAGGTTGAGGTCAGGACTCTGTGCAGGCCAGTCAAGTTCTTCCACACCAAACTCACTCATCCATGTCTTTACGGACCTGCTTTATGCACTGGTGTGGAACAGGAAGGGGCCATCCCCAAACTGTTCCCACAAATTTGGGAGCAACAGATTGTCCCAAATGTCTTGGTATGCTGAAGCATTAAGAGTTCCTTTCACTTGAACTAAGAGGCCGAGCCCAACTTCTGAAAAACACCCCCACACCATAATCCCCCCCCCCCCACCAAACTTTACACTTGGCACAATGCAGTCAGACAAGTACCGTTCTCCTGGCAACCACCAAACCCAGACTCATCCATCAGATTGCCAGATGGAGAAGTTCAGTTCAATTCAATTCAATTCAATTTTATTTATATAGCGCCAAATCACAACAAACAGTCGCCTCAACGCACTTTGTATTGTGGGTAAAGACCCTATATAACACAGAGAAAACCCAACAGTCAAAACGACCCCCTATGAGCAAGCACTTGGCGACAGTGGGAAGGAAAAACTCCCTTTTAACAGGAAGAAACCTCCAGCAGAACCAGGCTCAGGGAGGGGCAGTCATCTGCTGCGACTGGTTGGGACTGAGGGGAGAGAAACAGGACAAAAGACATGCTGTGGAAGAGAGGCAGAGATTAATAATAATGATTACATTAGTGTGATTCATCACTCCAGAGAACATGTCTGCAGTGCTCTAGAGTCCAGTGGCGGCGTGCTTTACCACCACTGCATCCGAGGCTTTGCATTGTGCACTGTTCTTGAGCTAATCTGGAAAGTTGTCTTAAAGGGAGGGGGAAGGGAGCTAAAAAACATTTGTTTCAGACAGAATAAGAACTGAGCACCAAGGCCCAGTATAAAATGAATAAGAATTATTTTATACTGTGAACCATCCAAGGCTACTCTAGTAGAGTCTGAGAATATGAATATGGAGTTAGAAGTAAGCATAACAGGTTTCCTTTAAATAATCAAAATGTTAAAAGTGAACAAGTTATTTGAGTCACGGCCAGACAGAAATGTTGTCATCTATAAGTAAGTGCTCATTGTTCCCTACATGTCCATCACTACACTCTGGTGTTTCCAAGGTGGCCTGGCTGGCTGTGCTGCCCTGTGCTTAAGAAGCCTGACCTCCTCATTGATCCATCCGGGAGGCCACATCTCAGCACCAGTTTGTCAAACAAGCTATGTTCCTCTCCTTGAATGGCTTAGTGAATGGGGCCAAGAGGGCACCAGAGCCTCTGTACGAAGTGAACTCACACAGAGAATGACCACCAAGATAGGGAAAGAATACCAAGAACAAGCAAAATTATCCCAAAAAGACGCAAAAACAAAGCAACCTCAAAGATGCAGAATGGTGCCAAAGAGAGACAAAATGCTAGTCATAAATTTTTGCTTTGTCTCCTAGAAAAGTGGTGCATTGTCTCATAGTCCTGATTTGAAGACAGACAATAGTCAGAGTTAAAGTTAACCAAGTCATAGGTAGATTTATGGATTGTGTGCCAGTTCAAGCAAGCAGTTGTGAAACAGTTATACAATGTGTAGTCATCACATGGCCTGCCATGAAAAGGACAGGGTACAGGGATTGGAGGTGGAAGGAAAGGAGACTTGTTGAAGCTGCTGAGATGCTGCCACCGAGCTAAGCTCTGGATCTATGGGTAACAGAGGGTCTGGATGCTCGCCTTTATACACCATTCGCTGTCAGCTTTCATTACAGCTTCCCTCAAGACAGTTAAGTACACAAGGTTGTGTGTGTGTGTTAGCATGTGTATTAGGATGGTGTGGCGAATGTGAGAGGAAGGAAAGAGTGTGTCAACAAAACTGCCGAAAGTTATCACATACTTCTACACACATAAGGCACACACACGTGATGAAAAGAGAGAACAGCCAAGAGTGCTGTGACAGGGGGACAGTATTTGTGTTGGCATGCCATTCATACTTAGGCCCTCATGGTAGCCACTCCAGACACGCACATGCACACATTCACATGCATTTGTAGGCATATGTGGAAATGCTGTCACACAGGCACCCACACAGTAAGACTTGGCTTGCTGGCCTCTCCAGCCAGGCCTGTGGAGAGTATTGCTAGCTGGGCATTCCCTCTGACAGCTGCAGGAAGTCACTCCTCCCACACACACACACGCACACACACACATACAGTCAAGAGGGCATTCCTTTGACGCCATTGGTTTTTGGCCTGTGGCTCTTAGAGAGCTCAGCTGCATGTCTTACACATCACGATTCTATTAGGCTATCGTGTTCCTGTTTGCAGACTCTGGCTCTCCTCTTGTCTGGCTCCAACTCCTCTACCACATAGTAATTCAATAACACATATTAACATCCACCGCCATGTCATTCATACTATTTTCATTTAGGTAGAGAGAGGGAAACACTGGAGGAAAAGCCTCACCACACTGCAGGCTTATAGTGTAGCTGTGCTGTGGGGATGCACCTTTTCCCAGAGTTATCTTCATGAGTCCCGGAAAAATTGGGCTCATTGTTTGACCATAAGGTTTCTGAGCCATCGCTTTTCTCGTTCCAGCCCACCCACTGTAATAAAATGCAATAAAATAACAGTTTTTAAAATCTGCAAAATAACTAAGACAAACCAACTTAAGAACTTATTAGTTTACAGGATCCTACTTCAAAGTTTGCCTTCAAACCTTCCTAGTAACAAATACAGCCACACCGGTGATATCTTTGTCATGCTCTCAGTTTGTACAGAGCTGACTCTATGCTGAGTAAAAGTCCAGTAAATGTAAGCTGTCGCCCTATGAGTGTTTTTCACAGGTAGTCTGCCAAAAAATAATGGATCAGTCCTGAAAGGCTATTGATGTCGTGCTGTGCACCTTGTTATAGTTCAATAAATGAGAATTAGTTAGTTGAGAAAATATGAGCCAAACAGAAGAGAATTCTATCAGAGATATTCTCCTGCAGTAGACACAAACTGTAATATAATATAATTAGTTTCAGGTGCAATGTAACACCTAAGGTTAGGATATGCATATTGAATCTGCACTGGTACCCTCATCTCTGACGATTGGGATATTGATAAGTAAACTATAAAGAAATCTCAGTTCAATCTGATCATTGAACTGGAAAAAAAGATGACTGCTGATAAAAGAGAAGGAGGAATCTGAAGAATACTGGGAAATTTAAAAACCTGTTTAAAAAATGTCTTTGAACTGATGTTTGGTGTGATTGCACATAATCAACAGATCTATATGCTGTGCAGTTTTCAAGGAAGTTTGCTAAAACAATGAGTAAGAAATTTTACATATTCTATTATAGTGGACATGAAAAAATATTACAGGCATTAGCTGACATTTAAATGTAGTGTAATTTCAACATGAAATGAATAAAAACAGCTTTTCTTGAGTGGAAGGTATTTAGGTTGGCTGTTTAGATGGGTGTTAAGGACAGTAACATCCAGGAAGTCAGATCCTAAATCCCTGTCATAAAAACAGCTCATCAGATGGTCTATTGTGTTTATTTAGCCGTAACACAATGGCCCACACATATCATATAGGACACCAAAACTTGATGGGATTGCTCATCTGCTGTTTCCTTTATTTTTGCTAAACTCTGCAATGCCCTGAGCTTCACCTTTACACTTAAAGTATATATGTGTGTATTTGTCAGCTTTGTGCATATTTTGGAAGTTTAGCATCAAGTTAGGCTTGTAGCTTCACATAACATGCCAAAAATAGAATGCAGAATAAGACATTAGAATTTAACTTTCATTATTAGAAAGCAAGTTTGTCTTTTTATGTTTGCCATGACTTTTGCAGTTACTTCCATTTTACACTAAAAAATTTCACTTATTCATTTTTGGTCTGCTTTGCTGTGGCCATGAAAATACATTTCCCTCACAGCTAGTCACTGCTGTCTTCATGATGTAGTATACAAGTAACAATAAGCTAAGTTCAGCTTTGTGTGTGTGTGTCCAAAAACTCATTCTCTCATTCTCTCCTGTGCCCTCTATCTCCCCCTCCTGCTCCTTGGATCTTTCCTTTCTCCATCACACCTTCTCTTCTTCAGTCCCTTATCTTTGATGAGGTGGACCTATCGGATGCCAGCGTCGCAGAGTCAAGCACCAAGAATGTCAACAACAGCTTCACAGTAAGTCTTGACACTTAACACTGACACTCTGGGTTATAGTGAGACTGAGCTTCACACTGATTAAAACCACACTGACTTCAGTTCTGCAGTCTAGAGCCTCCATCAGGAATGGGAGACGTGTCATCTTGTCTTCTATGTAATACTTGTTTCAGTGGCGTCAGGTGGTGCCATTTCTGAACCAAATGAAACTAGTGCAGTGCCCAATTGGGGAGAGTGTAACCCATGTTTTTGTAACCCCAACTTACAGACGTCACCTATAGGTGTCACATGCAGGCCGTGATAAAGTTGAGCTGTTAAGTATACACTCAGTGTATACTGACTATGTATACATGTGTGTGACTCTCGCTGTTCAGAACCATAGGCTGACTTCTGCATAAGCTAATGCAGAAGTGCTTTAAATGTGCATTCTTTCTAATGGCCATCAGGAGGCGACTCTTCTGGTTGTGAAAGAATTCCAGCAGCAGAGGGAAAAGTGGGAAAACTGCCCTCATGCCAGTTGGTCTGTGATCTCAGCTACTAGCTTCTTATTGAATACAGCATGATATTCATTTTGTAAATGATGGTGCTCATTAGAGTCAAAGAGAAGGATGAAGCAGGGTCTGATTTACCACGGGACTGACTAACCTGTGAGCATAGAGTATGCCTTGTTCAAATCCATCACTCATTCATCACATCAGGTTTCAAAACACCAAGATGGAGACAGAGCAGACCCCTCAGCTCGAGGATTCACAACAGGACTTTCCTTTATAAGGGATGTCGTCACTGTGACTACATCCATCTTTTATGTACAGTCTATGTTCAGCCTGTGGTTA
Organism: Pterophyllum scalare; assembly: GCA_024447675.2. Classification (NCBI taxonomy): domain Eukaryota; kingdom Metazoa; phylum Chordata; class Actinopteri; order Cichliformes; family Cichlidae; genus Pterophyllum; species Pterophyllum scalare. Next base: position 12,053 of record JAMQGT020013455.1, read on the forward strand.
TGTCTGTTGAAAACATGGCTGTACAGCACAGAGAGATTAGAACTGCTCATCTAAGTAACATGAGAAAATGACTGAACAGGAAACTAAAGACAAAAATAACTTTAAGAAAACGCGTCCAGCTATCTTTGTGAGAAACATTTTGAAAAATGTAGAAAATTATAACTTTTTGGCCACCCCACATTTTGTGGGTTAAGACTTGGATTTAGAGTTAAAGTAAGAATTAGTTATTTTAGGGTTATGGTTTGGCATTTAGTTGAGAATGTTAAATTTAGCTTTAAGAGGATGGGAATGCATTAATGTCAATCAATGTCCTTTCAAAGGACAAAATATTCCTCACGTTTGCATGCATGCTCCTCCCTCTACACAGGAAGTGGAGCAGGCAGCAGTCTCTGTTGGGGAAACACTTGTAATAGAGAAGAACTTTTAGCCGAAATATGAGAACTGCTCATCCAAATGACCTCGAGCTTGAGCTGCTCTCACTCTGCATACCTGCCAATGCACATTTCTCCTGGTTTTTTCTATATTTTAAGACCATCTCTCAGGGACTTCCCATCTCTCTGTGATGCAAGTGCACGCGACTGATGTGCAACACTGAAAAAAATAGAGATACTATGAAAATGTTCAGTGTAAACAATGTAGTGTTACTTTAAACATCACTGGTGTGCTTTTGGCTCTACAGGAGAAAAAAAGAAAGGCAATGGCAACCCCAGCCTCCCTGCTTTTCCAACCCCTCTCACTTGGCGAAACACCCAGTTTTGAAACTTAAATGTTGGCAAGTTAGGCTGTGGTCCATAACAACACACTAGCAAGCTTTTATGAAGATTCTGTAAGCGGTCATCGAAACAGGAAACAAACACGGATTGTTTGTACATGTGCGTCCATCCGTTTTATTAAGACGATGATTGTTTCTTCACCGAGAATCACAGTTATTATGGATTCAACTGGAGATCTATTGGGGTTAACAAGAACACAGGATATGCCCTTTAAGGGAAGTGATTCACCTGACAAGCTTTACACCTGAAAAGGTCAGTCCTAGTTATAAATAGAAAACATACATAGATTGTTAATTGCATCCTATGTTTCTGTCACATGCCTCTATTACGAGCAGCAAGGATAAAGCAGAAAATGAAAGAGCTTGTGTCCTTTCTATAAATGTCCCTCCTCTCACTGGTTGTTGCTATATTAAGAAACAAGGAGGAGGAGGGGGTAGGCAGGAGAACAGTGCCTGGAGGAGAATACCGAGCTATTTTTAGCAACGCCTTGAAATGCTGCACCGAGTGCCTGGCACAGCTAAATGTCTGCCATATTCATAAAAAAGATTATGTGTGTGCAGTTGTGATATGACGTGAAATACTGCCTTATGAGCATCAGCATTATTAAGAAGGTGAGTGTAAGGGGGAAGAAGGAGAAGAAGAGAGGAAGGAGAGATTGGAGGAAAATTTGTCAAAAGGATTAAATACTGTGGAGATGTGCAGAGAGAGGTAAAAGAGGGTTTGAGAGGAAAAAAAAGGAATGCTTTAAATTTATTATTGATGGAGGATGACTGAGTTAAGATGGAAAGGCAGAAGGAAATCCTGGAGTGATGTCACACCATTGCTGACTGCATCCGTACACATTCTCCCTGGGGAAGAGAGGGAAAAAAGACAGAGTGAGAGGCAAGAGCGAGCGCTGAGAGGAGGACGATGGAAGAGAGGGCAAGAAGGGAGAAGAAATAAAGACGGTGGAGGAACAGTGAAACATAAACCTAAAGGTAGTTCACCTCCAGGGGTTACACGCATGACTCTTGGTAACGTGTGTCAACCCAGACACAGTCGCACACCAACAGGGGGAGACCAGGATTCATCAGGCAGGCTGTGCGAACACGACTTAGAGAGAGAGAGAGAGAGAGAGAGAGAGAGAGAGAGCGCTGCTGCAGAGGACACGCTGCAGGACTCTGACTGTGCAGTCTCTCTGTCCGTCGGTCTGTCTGTCCGTGTGGCCTCCTGTTGTTTTCTGTCTGTCACTTGGTCCCCTGAGGATGAATGATGTTGCTGGCGCCCTCTGTGCAGGTTGGTGCTAATTGGTTGAATGGCTTGAAACACATAATTGATTTGCTTCATCATGCATGTTCATGTAGGCTCTCTGCAGACGACTCCTCGGTGTGCTTAATGTGCATTCTTGTATTTTAAATATTCTCAGAGTGGACCTCTTAGAAACCTACCAGCAGCATAAAGAAAAAGGAATATTTTCACCTGCATGCTTATAAATTCTTCAGCTTCAGCTATTTTACAAAATGACTTTATTTGAGCAAAAAGATTAATATGTGAAGGGTAGACACGCAAAGAAAAAAAAACAGAATGCATGTTGATGTGTCCATCTGTGAATTTTTATGACTAGACACATCATTGTGAAAATGTATGTGTTTGTTTGTGTGTACACGTTTACATCTCTGTGGTGAATAAGAGCCCGTGTGACTGTACGACGAGGCTGCTGTTGTAGCACAGACGAGGAGCACCTTGAAGTCCACGTGAGCGAGAGCTCAGCCCAACCCGAACCCACAAACTCGCTCCAGCCTCCGCAGGAACAGGCGCCTCTCACGCTGTCTTACTCGTGATTATTGGATTGCCTCTCTTATTAAAATTTGCTTTGAATCCATGCGAGGAATCTTGAGGAAATTCACATTAGCTTAGAATTAGGTGTTTGCATCATGGGTCTAATTTAGTTGTGTAGTCAAATTTTCTTAAGTGTTTTAATTAATTTGTGTGTGTGTGTGTGTGTGTGTGTGTATGTGTGTGCGCGCGCGCATGTGTTGTAGGCAGTGAGCAGCCTAATTTTCTACTCTGTTGTATATGTGTATATATAACTGTGTAAAGGGTGACTATTAGTTTATCTTTAGTGATTGCCTCTCCACCAAATAAAAACAGATTAGCAGAGAGTGCATTTCCAGGTGCTGAAAGCTGAAAGATTTAGTCCTGTAATGCTGTAGTTGCTAAAATTGGGAATACTAATGAAATCTATAGCTGCATGATTCCATAATTTGCAGAATTGTGGACTTATATATTTCCTTATTTTCTCTCATACATACACTGTTACAGTGGTAGATACTTGTAAATAACAAGGTCTGCCTATGAGCAAGTAATCCTTATGAGCCAAAAACTCAGTCTCCTGAGTGCTCTACATACTTTCTTTAAGACATTTTTCTAGTCTTGGCTCTGTATGTGCCATAAAAAGAGGACATCATGAGTGGCAACCTCTGGGGCTGAAAAATAAAGCCAATGCAACAATTTTAACACTTACTCATTCATATGAATGGGTGAGTGTACTTGGCCCTATGTGATGTCAGTGAAAGTGGTTATCTAGTCATCTTAGCCACAGACCATAGAAGCCCCACCCACCCATCTGCTGTTTAGGTATTTTGTTTAAGAGGAACAGCCAATCAGAAGGAAGTTGGCTTGCTGAGAGGGTGGAAGGATGCTAAAGCACTGTGTTTCAGACAAAGAATGACTGAAAAGAAGGGCTGCACCAAGACCCAGTATAAGATAAATAAGGATTATTTTGAACAGTGAATCATGCAGGTTCCCTTTATAGAGCCACTTCTTTTTGTCACATGATGGTCAGTCAGTCAGTTAGAGGGATGCCAGGAACCATTTTTGGAAACAGCCTTTCCCGTTTCCCCTGGCAACAAATCTTATCACAAGCTCAAACACACACACACACACACACAAACACACACACACGGACATAGTACACCAGCAGAGAGAAGATGATCTAGGACCAAAGAAATCAATTTGCCCATGTGCATGTGAGTGCACTCTCCAGTGCACAAATGGACACCCACACACATGCTAATCTTTGCAGTTCCTGGTGGGTAATGAAGATGTATAGTGATTAAAAACATACAATACACTGATGATTGAGCCAAGAGATCGAAAGAGAAGAACAGATTTACTTTTGTTGTACATGCAGGATAATTTGTAAATGGGCGATTGATTCAGAGTACTGCAGACATACACACAACCATGTGAATACACACCAAATGCTTTCAGTAATTTGGGTGTTTTCTCCATTTAGGAGGGGAGGAAGAATGCTAATGTGATTTGCCTTATTACTGAGTGAGGGCAAGGAGAGGACAATAATCAACACATGCAAAAACCACAAATGCACTGTTCATGCAGAAAAAGCATGTTTGACAGAGATACCATGATTTTTGATTATGCCTTTATTTTTCAGAACACGTTCAGTTCTCAGGAACAACCAGATATTGATTAAAGGTCTTGAGACAGATTGATTACATGAGTTATTACATTAGAGTCAGGGAGCTTTTACTCCACACTTTGATCAATTAGGAGCTTACAGCTAAATTTCACATTACTAATTGTTGAATCTATAAAATGTCTACCAGTTAGGCCTTTGTAAATTTTAAGGTGTTTCAGTTAGAATAATCTTACTGTAAAAATAATAAAAAAAATAGTAAATACAATTAAAATAACCTGAAGAAGAACACACAACATATACATGTATTTTATTTTTCTATCACAATCTTTTTGTGAATTTTTGGGATTATATTAAAACAAACATTTGCTGATGTTCCAGTTAAGTTAGTAACACATCACTTTTTTAGCTTGACAGTAACTACATTCAGTGCTCCAGTCAAGCATTTAACAAATCTGTTGGGCAGTTTGTCTGTAAATTGTAACTTGTATGGAGATTTGGTCAGGTTTAAGACACATTCATATATACAGCCATGACAAAAACAAAGTACACCCTGTGTTAGTTCTCTAATTTTACAATCAGGAGATAATAGAAACTTTTCTAGTTTGACCAGGGCTTAAAATTAGGTAAGCAAAAACCCGCCCTTCTCTCATATAAACCACAGACATGTAAAATATCATATTATAAATGATAAATTAAGGTTATGTTTTTGGTAGCATTTGTGTCATTCTGTCTGTAAACATGAGAGTGCAAAATGTTTTGAATGAATTCTGATGAAACTTTGTAGGGGTGCAGAGTGGGCTCATGTTAACACACCATTAAAAGTTGGCTCACATCTGCCAAAGTCTTCAAGGTCAACTTCATGATTTATTGGTCCAAAATGGACAAAAAGTCTTATAACTTAGAAACTATGAAAAAAAAATATTCTACTCAAAATGTGTTCAAGTATATTCAAATGGGTCTTGACAGGACAAATAACAAATGCCTGCACTTGTTACTGCACCACAAATGTCTTAAACTACATTGAAAAAGGACAAAGAAAATAAAATGAATATATACAAAATACTATTCCCTTAAAAGGCCTTGGTGAAGTTTTGCACTCCTGGAGTTCTTCTTGTTCTTTAAATCTTCATTATATTACTGTATGTAGTCAGATGACAAAAATGGCTGTTCATAAACACCAAAGAAATAGATAATAAATACATATATTAATTCTTGTTCATCTTTCCAAGCTACACATTTATTTTATAAAGTAAGGTAATCAATTACAGACACTATCAGAGTCACTGTTTAATGAATACTTATTTACAGATATGAATGACAACAGTCATCCCAAATTGCCATTGCACAAAAAATTGTGTAGCAAAATGTATTTACAAACGATGTACACATAACACACATATACACTTAACGTATACATAATGTCGCCATTCGATTTGACATCAGCTATTCTCAAAAGCTATATGGATGCTGATAATCCTGGCACCCTAGGCAGTTTATACAAGCAAAAAGTAAGGAAATGTGTGTTTGGTCAATTATTTCCTTGTTATAACAATTCTTCTTGGCAATAAATTTTATACAGTTGAAAAGCCTGTTTATTTCCCCTTAAACAGTGCCACATTTGTAAGGAAAATGCATTTGTAGATTGAGCAACAGAGTTGAGAGCGTGGGTTGCACCCATGAAAATCTTACTAGATCTTCTCTGCCAATGCCAAACAACTTATTCAACTCCTCCATGATGGCACATCAATTTGTGCCATTGCAAGAAGGTTTGCTGTGTCTTCTAGCACAGTTTGAAGAGCATGTAGGAGATTCCAGGAGACAGGCAGTTACTCTAGGAGAGCTGGACAGAGCCGTAGAAGGTCCTTAACCCATCTGTGCAAGGAGGAGCAGGATGAGCATTGCCAGAGCTACAAAATGACCTGCAGCAGGCCACTTGTCCAAGCAATCAGAAACAGACTTCTTGATGGTGGCACGAATGCCCGACATGGAGAACGTTAGGCTGCCTGTAACATCATTCAGCATGACTAATGGGTCAGTGATGGTCTGGGGAGGGATATCCATTGAAGGAATCACAGATCTCTACAGGCTCGGCAACGGCATCCTGACTGTCATTAGATATCAGGATGAAATCCTTGGACCCATTGTCAGACCCTACTCTGGTGCAGTGGGTCCTGGGTTCCTCCTGGTGCACAACAATGCCCGGCCTCACGTGGCGAGAGTATGCAGGCAGTTCATGGAGGATAAAGGAATTGATACCATTGACTGGCCCCTACATATGCCTGAATCCAGCAGAACACCTCTGGGAAATCATGTCCATCTGATTCTGCCAGGTTGCATCTCAGACTTTCCAGAAGCTCAGTGATGGTCCAGATATGGGGGGAGATCCCCCAGGACTCCACCTGTTATCTCATTAGGTTGTCAGGAATGAATACAAGCATGTGGGAGCCATGCAAACTACTGAGGACCATTCTGACCATTCAGTGTTCTAGCCTGCTGCATCATTTTTTCACTTTGATTTTTGGGGTGTCTTTGAATTTAGCCCTCTGTAGACTGATAATTTTCAATTCCATGAAACAATGTAACATCCTTTCATTCCTAACACATTACCCAGTCCGTATCAGCATAGATATCCAGAATGATTTTTTCCCACCATTGACATCTGATGGGTTTTCTAAGTGTTCCTTTAATTCTAATCCTTTTGTTTAACAAAAACTTAATAAAATGTAGACACATTGTGTGAAAAACTAAGTACACTGCATGATTCATTAGTTTGTACAACCACCTTTAGCAGAAATAACTTGAAGTAATCAGTTTTCTGTATGACTTTATCAGTCTGTCATTTTGTGGATGAAGGATCCAAAATGCAGACTGAACAAAATGCTCAGGGAACAAAACAGACCTTTTATTTTGGTGGAGTATAGAATCCAAGAGAGCAGCAATAAAATAAATTACAGGTAAATCAGACCAGAGATATACAGCATGAGACAAACAAACAAACAAAAAAGACCTAAGACAAACTGAGGCTTTAATTAGACACATGAGGCAATCAAGTGGCCACAGGAGGGTGACGCGACACAGCTGAAACAAATCCATAATGACGAGACAGGGAAGCAAAGGTAAATACTAAACATAAAAAACACAGGCTACAAAATAAAACAACGCCACTAACATACAAACTTGACACAGAAGGGGAAGCTAGCAAAATAAATGACCCTATACAAAACTAGTCCTTAGGCAAAATATTAACTGAAACCCATTCACTGAAACCAATAACTCAAACTAAACACAATGATTAAGACTAAACAAAAAAAAAGTACCCAATGGAGCAAAAGAGGAATTCATGTCCACTCCTGGGAAGATTGGCAACTGTCCTGAAAGTTTTTGTGAATAATGTTTCTTACTGACTTCACATAGTTTGGAAATGGTCTTATAACCCTTCCCAGATTGATGGGCAGCAACAGTTTCTTCTTTTAGATCATTGCTGATGTCCTTCCTCTCTGCCATTGTGTTAACACACAGTGGAATCAAGCAAACTGCCCAAACCTCTACTTTCATAGAGGTTCTTTTAAATCAGGGGTGTCAAACTCAATCACAGGACAGGCCAAAATTGAAGCCACAGTCTAAGCTACAGGGACGTATTAAGATCCTTCATTATATTAGGGAAAGGCTGACTCACACAGCCACCTTTCAGCCCTGCTGAGTCTTTTTTAAAA
>JAMQGT020013456.1:0-11245 GCA_024447675.2 Pterophyllum scalare
GGGCCGAATACTTTCGCAAGGCACTGTAATAGCCATCTATGATTTAAAGGATGAAAGCAAACAAGTGAGAGGTTTTATGACAGAATGCTGTTTGTGATGCAAGGAGAGAGATGCTTTAGTTTTAGTTTTCACTTGACAAGCACTGCCTGCCTTGCTTGCCCCTTTGAGATACCACTGGTTTACGGTTAAATTACTTAAGGATGTTTGCATGAATAACACAAACTACTTTAGTAAACCATGTACTGTAATTAATCTAAACTTGATCTAAAGAAAGTTTTAGGAGTAACATTTGTTTTTCTGGTGAAGTTGATGAATGGCCCTAGTCTGACAACAGTAGTGCTTTAGCAGCCCATATGAAAAGGTTTATAAATCTTTATTTATCTTGTGAGAACTGAAGTGGTACATATATTTATGTGTTTTTGAAAATTTGTATTAGCTGGATCTGGGTTTTATTAGAGGGTAAGGGAGAGGTGTTGTAGTGAACTTGTTGGCCAAAATACAAATTTGTAGGAATAATGGACAGGTGTATAGACCTGATCAACTCTGAGAAGGGCCAACCTGCCACAGCCAGATGTGTGAATCAGAACATGTAATTGAAATTTGTGAGTTACAGTAAGCAATGGTGAATCTGAGGAGTGACAGGGTATTGGAAAGACCCCAAAGCTGCTGATACCAAAAGGAGATCCTCAGTTTTCCTTAACTGTCATCCTCATCCACCACAGTGTCATAGCGTGTGGTGGTACCACGGGAAAAGTCAGGGGATCACCAATGCCATTAGATGCCATCATCTGGGCACCATGAATGTCAGTGGTTATTGATATCATTCTTGACCAAAGTGGTGGCACAGCAGACTGACATTATCATCCATAGGACCAGGCTGTAAGTATTCCTTCTGAAAATATGAGTGAAAGAAGTTAAGCCATAACCAGCCATAATTTTTTAAATTGGAGTTAAACTTTTTTCCAGGAACCATCTTGTTAGCCAGGGGTCTAAATTGATGGTGTTATTCCACCGATCCCTCTTCAGGTAGGACCCAGTTAATGAGGGCAGGCAATAACAGTGGCTAACAGAGGCTATAATTCTGCTGAGAGCAGCTTTGCTTAGTGAAACTGATTTGTTCAGGACAGAGGAGTCGTTAAGCACCGCTGCCGAGCCTCCCAGATCCTAATGCCTTTCTAATCTCCTTTGGTATCGCTAATTCTTTTCGTTCTATACCACCATTAAACTTCTTCACAGGTTCTTGGCAATGGATTAAATTACACTGTATGTATTGAGCAAACTAACCACAGACTGGCCTGTGCTGCCCTCGCTGGTGTAGGTGGAAAGCTGAGAATACTTTAGTTAACTGGCTGCAGCTGCACAGCAAATATAAATGGTACAGAAAATACAAAAAAAAAACCTTCACTATGCTTCACCTCAGTTTGTACCTCTCATGTATTATTATTATTAGAGTCAATATCTACTGTAAGCATCTGGTTCTTTAGCAAATAATTACCTTGTGATCTCTGATAAAGCCCAGGCAGTTGTTTATTAATCCTCGGAGACTCGTCAAACCAGCTGGATGAAATAATATTTGTCATCTGCACAATGAATAACACTATTAACTCATTTCCCACTCAGTTTCCTTACTTTTAAATGGTGCAAATAATGCATACAAGTAAGTAAAGATGTACATCTTTTTGGATGTCATCTTTTTTTGGATTATAAAATAAAGGCAGAGCACTGGGGTGAAATTTTTTCTGGATCACGTAGGGAACACATGTCTTGTTCAATTTGTATTCTCGATTTGATATGTAACATCTTCCAACAAAGACAGGCTGGTGATCTTTACAGGGTGTACCCTGCCTTTCGCCACATGGCAGTTGAGAAAGGCTACAGCCCCCCCCCCCCAACCCGGGACCCTGAACAGGATAAGCCGAAGAGAATGGATGGATGGACCAAAAACATGAAAAATAACTCACTTTTAGAATTTCTGTCTTTTGCGCTTGTGGCTGGAATGCACATTTTATGTCAGGACATTATAAACTTATCATCTAATAATGCCATCTAATAATGATCCCAGCATCCTACACTCAATCTACATGAACACACAAAAGATACTCAGTAGAGTGCTCTGCCTACACCCCAAAAGGAGTGTCCACACAGGAAGTGATTTGCTTGTCGTGCATCCATTAGTTGGCACTATAATGTATTTCCAATGCTGTCTCGGTAGCCTCATAGCATAATAGCCTAATTGGCCAAACTGAGATATCTATCCAAATGAATCTACAGTGTTAGCAAAGTAGAATTAGGCAGGTATCTCAATTTGGCCAAAATATGACTTAGGCCATTATGCTATGAGGCTAACAATATGTCAATCAATGGTTTCATTAAAGATTTAAAAGCCTGACTTTCTATGGTCTGTGGTTACCATATTGCTGCTAGTCATTTCCTGTATGGATGCCCCTTAGCTTTGCTGATTCTGAGGATTCTGTTTTATTTCTATTTAGTTTTGCACTCTTATTAATTTCCAAATTTAAAATTTTTCCTGTAATGCACGAGATTTATATACAACGCTTTGACTCTTCTGTATAAAGACTGGCTGAACTTTTGAGTAATACAAGTTTGTATCACAAGATGATGTAATGAGTCAGTGTAACCTTTAATTTAGCCAGGCAACTCACGAAGAGCACATTCTTATTTGCAATGGCGGCCTTGCAAAAGGCAAAGCATCTTGAGAAAAGATGAAAATTAAAAAAAAAAAACAGCAGCACACATGGGAAAACATCTCAAGACACCTGCTGCTAAAATGCTGCCCCTGGTGGTTAAAGCTTTAGTTAAATTCAGCAGAAAGTAATGTGCATTTTCTGTTTAATTTCATGAACCTTTAAAACTGCATGGTTGGAAAAGTCTGAAAGAGCAACAGTAACTGACAAAAGAGCTTTAATTTCAGACATTGCTGGGAACAAATGGCACCTGTGTTTAGCTTTATGACTACTAAAGGTCGTACACAGCAAGCTTAAATTAAAGCTACTTTCACCCCACTGACACACACTCAAAGCTATATAAACGGACACGACCCCAGAGTTGCAGAGACGCAATAGGGGTTTTAGATCTTGACATAAAACCAAGCAGGCGGACCTGCCAGCAGCTCAATTATCTGTCATTAGCAGGCAGCGCAGCACAGGCGCAGGGTAATTTGACAAGCTAAACTAATGCTCTTTCATGCTGGACTGCTCCACTGGACCAGAGTAAATATATTCTCAGGCTAATGCGTATGAATAGAAGAGCTGTGTTTGAACAGCTGAGAGAATGTAAAGGGCCACGGAGACAGAAATAAGAGGCTAGATTTGATAGGAAATGGTGATGCGCTCTGACAGGCTGGCTTAGAGTTTCCCTGCAGATTGTTGTTTCAGTGTTGTGAAAAAGGCCAAACCCACTGATACCATCTCAGCAGACACAGAGGGATGACCAGGGGTTAATCTCCTCTGAACCCCTTGTCTCAGAAGACGGCTTGTTCACACTGATTCGAGGCTTTTGAACTGAAATAATCCCAACGTCACAGCCTTATCTCTCTGGTCCTTTCTGTAATTTATTCAGGATTTGTCTCTGCATGTTGGACGACAACAGGCAGGTGCTAACATTCTTACCCTTTGGCACTGTTCATTCCTTACTCATGCTAGAGGGAAGAAAGAGTTAGAATAAATTTGAAGAGGAACACCACACTTTTTATTTTTGACGCTGCACGGAAGCAGGATTTTGGAAAATCACTTGGTTTATGTGCTCAGAAGGAGCACCCCGGCAGAGTCTGAGGGCACTTTTACAAGAAAGAACGGCTAGAAGGCGATGAACAGAGAGCTGCATTAGCTTTGTCAGTCCATATCACCCTGGCTGCCCTCGGCCTCTGCTGTCTGTCAGCTGTCAGGACCCTGAGTGAAGAGGGGCACCTGTGTCTGACACCTGGGGATCAGGTGGAGGGAGGGACCTCAGCACAAATAAAGAAATGCAGTGACAGGGAAACAGGAAGTGACACAGAGGCAGAGAGATGCTCCTGCACATCCTGATGGTGGGAGTGAAGACTGTCAGTGAGCTGTGACTGCGCCTAGCAGCTGCAATTTATTACCCAGCATACGGCAGAAGTCAGTGCAAATGAGGCCGTGTTATAATCTTTTAGTTGGTGTAGATCCTCTTAATGCGTTACTCATTTTGAATTTTTAATCTACTGCAGTGTAATGTAAGTGCACATACAAAACATTTACTTATATTGGCTAATTTGTGTGTGGTCTTCTGCTGCTGTAGTCCATCTGCTTCAAAGCTTGACGTGTTGTGCATTCAGATGCTCCTCTGCATACCTTGGCTATGATGAATGATCACTTAAGTTACTGTTTCTATCAGTTTGAAGCAGTCGGACCATTTTTATATAACCTTTATTAATAAAATATAATAAAATTAAATCCAGTCAGAATCAGAGGAGAAAAAAAATGCATACCTCATAATTTCTAGAGCTCTTGAGCTACATAAGCATCACCAGTATGCATGAATATAAATATATTTCATGTTTCCAATTAACCACTCAGTTATGATAACTGAGTGATTGATGTGTCTGTATGCCCCACAGGCTCAGGCTAACCTGTTGATTCTCACAGTCTTAACATGATCCAGGGACATTCCTCTGCACTGAGAGGTTTGAATATGTATGTATATATAGATATATGTTTCTTGGATTTCTTTGTCCATGTTGACCAATATCATGGTCTTCCACTTTCCCCGTCCCCCTCTTAGAACATGTGCCATCAATTGTTTTTTTTGGCTTGATCTTCCATCCTTAATCCTTCTTTTTGTGAGCCAGAGTGCAAAAAATGGGAGAAAGAAAGATGGGAGTGTCAGAGAGAAGCACACGGCAGCTGAGGGTCATTAATCACTGTCATCACAGAGAGAGACGGCGGATGAAAGACATGAGAGCTGGAGCGCAGCAGACATGGCAGAAATCTCTCTGCAGAGATGAGATGAATCAGCCTATTCAGCGGCCTTTTCTTTGTTGCTGATATGAAGCAGTGACATCACATCCTGCTCAAGACTGAGTGCTGAAGCGCTGGAGTCAGCGAAGCAGGAACGTCCTGGTCAAAGGGGAGGGGAAGTGAATGCATCACGCTCTGACCAACAAAAGCATATGGATTTTGCATTGAATTACTGCCAGTCTAGAATCTCCCAAAGGCCTTCAATACCTGGTGAAGACAGCAAAGTTATGGATCATGAAAATATTCAGACTCCAGTGGGAAAGGAAGCATATTACAAAACCAAACGCTGACATATATACTGACCTACAAAACTAAAACAGCAATATTTGGTCAAATCTAATGCCGTGACTGCCATGAAACAGCTCTTGGGTCAAAAACTGTGTAGAAATTTACAAAGAACAGAAAAATACAGGTAAACTGGAATGGCTGGTTGAGGTTCGCTGTTAGCCTGAGCTAGGGCAAAACTAATTTAGGCCTTTTTCAAAACATGAAAAACAACCGAACTCCATGAAAGTAACCTCAGAGTTAACAAACAACAGAAAGGCACAACACTACACAAAAGAAGAAGCCTAATTAAAAAGAAAAAAGTGGAAGCTCTATGACTCTCAAAGCGTTGTAGAGGAATTTGCTCCTTACATCCTTGCTTCAGTTCATTGAGGTTTGCATACATTTGTTTATGCACAACTCTCTTAAGGTCATATCACACCATTTTAATGAGTTGAGGTCTGGACTTTGGCTGGGCCATCTTTTCTTTTTCAGCCATTCTGTTGTAGATTCGCTGGTGTACTTGTGATCATTGTCCATGTTGCATGACCTAACTTAAACCAAGCTCTAGCTGTTGGACAGATGGCATCACATTTGACTCTAGAATACTTATACAGTATAACTGCAAGGTGCTGTAGTTGCAAAATAATAATAATAATAATAATAATGCCTGAAACTTATGTAGCACTTTTCATGGTACTCAAAGACACTTTACAATTCAATGCACTATTCATTCACACCTCAATCATACTTGGTGGTGGTAACCCACATTCACACTTAGGCAATGAGGGTTAAGTGTCTTGCCCAGGGACACAACTACAGTATACACTCAGTCAGGGACTCAAGCCAGCAACCCTCCGGTTGTGAGGTGAGCACCTACCCACTGCACCACTGCCACCCAAACGACCCCTCCACCACCATACATTAGCTCTACATGAACGCAAACTGGAGGAGGGAGGGCCAAGGCGGGAGCTCGTGCACACCGCGGACCAGGTTGGGGCAGAATTCTCACAAGAACTCATAAATGCCCGTCAGAGAATTTTTATTTTTAAGAAGTGATGAATGAAGAAAAACACTGGGCTCGAGCAGAAAGGGCAGGTGCTTGAGCAGCACTAAGGGTCTATCTGTGCATGTGCCTGTGCTGCCATCTTCTTTTTACAGAAAACAGACTTTCTCCTGGCAATCCTTCCAAAGAGGCCATACTTATTTGGTTTTTTTTCTAACTGTACAGTCATTAACTTTAACATTTAACATGCTAACTGAGGCCTGGTAGAGTCTAAGTAGCTCTTGGGTTTTTTGCAGTATCTTCTGAGCACCTTGGGGTAAATTTACTGGGCTGTCCACTCCTGGGATGATTGGCAGCTGTCTTGAAGGGTTTCTGCTTTCTTCAGATCATTTGGAAATGGCCTTTCCCAGAATGATGGGCAAACAACATATGCTTTTCTAAGATCATTGCTGACGTCTTTCCTTTCTTGGCACTGTATTAACACTCACTTGAAGGCTCCAGACCTGCAAACTGACAAAACCTCTGCTTTTACAGAGGTGCTCACACTTGCTGATGATCAGCTAATCGAGCGCATTTGATTAGTGGCACCTGGCTGCTACCTGCCCTCTCAACTGATGTGGAAGCAGTAAGGATGTAGCTGCTTTTTCACACACTGCTTTTACATTTTGGGTTAGTTTTTGTTCAGCGGAGGTTGCATTTACAGAATTTAAGACCTGATAAAGGCCAGATGACTTTTTATTATTTCTTATCAAAACCTTGGAATTCAAAGAAGGTGCTGCAGAATCACAAAAACAGATGTCTCTGCAGGCTTTGACTCTAACGATTTCTTGTGATTTATGTCGTGTTAAATTCATGTGGAATAAAAATAGAAATGATGGAAAAGATTCCCAAGTGTACCTGGATGCTGGCATTATGGACATGGACTCTTTGATGGAAAGGAGTCCTGACACAGACAATTGAAGCCCATTGCTATGTGCTAGGCCTCACCTTTGCTAATGGGAATCACTGAATAGGACCTATCCACAGTGTTTAAGCTGCTGGTGCTTTTTGAAGCATTTTAATGGAACCACCTGACAAATAATGTGACCTGCTGTGTGTTACAGGACACCCATAAAGCTTATGCGGGAAATTCTAGTGTTTCATTTGTCAGTTAGTACCAGTTAGCAGGGATCTGCTTATGGATGCTCCTTGCTCATCAAGCTAGCTGATGCTGTAACTTAGCACAAATATGACTTTCATCCAAATATGGCTCCAAAAACAAAAACAACAAAACAATGCCTGAAACCAAAACCAATTCCCTGAGACCAAAGCCATTTATGTTTCAAATCAGAAACATGTTCATTTTTTGTAAAGCTGACTGACTTGCCTTTCAGCTTCAAGTGGCCACACGAGGAACTTTAATTATATTGGATTTTTACCTTGACTTAGCCCTGAAGGTTTCGGCTAAGAGGTGGCAGTTTGTTTTTAACTTTTCTTTCTTTTTTAACCTTTTACTTTTTACTCATGATATCCTGGCGATATGAAAAACCAATAAACCTTTGGCTAGCTGGTAAAATTGGGAGGCCTCCTCCTCCCACAGCTTTTATTCGCAGAACAACACAGTGGAAATGCATTTTTTTGACTTGGGTCTTTTTACCAAGGACACATAACGCCTTTTTTGTGGTTGACCAGAGGAGCTCATCAATGTTTGATTAACAGCAGCTGGCAGACTGAATTCAGTTACAGGTGGCACTGACAAGAAACTCGATCTGTGTCTTACAAAGTTGTGGGCAGCCTGCATGTTGTTAGTGGCACTGAAGACCAAGCCAACATCTAGCCTGACACTTACAGTAATGCTTACATGCTGTTTGATGTGCTTCAGCTGAGCATTTAATTAGCAATCTAGCCCACAAACTGACATCAGCAGTGCGTTTTATCCCCGTGAAGGTGCGCTTCGGTGGCTCATGCAGGATGTGTTTTTTTTAGTTGGATACCAAGAAAATGCGACTAGCAGAGCTAATGTGGGTTGTTGTTTCAGGCTAATGTCTGGTCTTCTACAAGCTAACATGTCAAGTATGAAATAGAAAATTCTCTGCTTTTGTTTTTATTGTAACTAAACACAGTGCAAATGATTTACAGAGGTGACATGTATGCAAAGACAAAAAAACATTACATTTCAGTTTGATTAAATTATATATATATATATATATATATATATATATATATATATATATATATATAAAGACATTCGGAAACAGAGGAAAGGGGAAAGTTGAGGAATGTCTTTCTTGCCCACATTTCATACCATGGCTCTGGCCCGCTGCACTGCGGTATACTCATAAATATGAACCAGATACTTGAAATTAGGATTCTTTATTATTCTGACCGTCCTGAAAATCTATAACATCCCTTTGCTTCAAAACTGTAACGACCAGATCACATGTTCTGCATATATTTTTTTTAGCCTCGGGCTGAGATGTTATGAGTGGAAAAGAAAAAAATTAAAGAGTATGATGAATGTGTTCTGGCTAGAGGAAAGTGGGTGGTCTACATCTGTCAGTGCTGCTATTAGAGCAGACAGCAGAGTTACAGGCCAATAAGCCTCACTATCATCACCATCATCAGCAGCAGATCTCCTTACAACAGCTCTCAGCTGTCCACATCCCGGCCTTGACAGCACAAACATGTACTTACTTAGACAGCTCCGCAGTCGAACGTTTTGCATTAAAAAAAAAAAAACCCAGCCCGTTTTACTGTATGATCTTAAAATGCTGGTTCACCCAAACTGTAAAAATATTTTCTCACTGGTTTAGTTGTACAAAGCCATGTAGAGAGTTTTTGTGGACTCTGGAAAGCCAACCACATATGTTGGATGCCAGTGTAATATCCATATTGTTTGTGGTTCTCAGAACATGAATAGCTAATTGTAAAGTTTACCAGTTATTCAGTGTGACGAGTCAGTATTTAGTTATTTACAGTACTGTGCAAAAGTCTAGAGCCACCTCTCATTTCTTTATATTTTGCTTCCAAGGAGCCAGACTTTTTTTTAAAAAAGTGATCTAAAGAAATCCTTCTCCTGGCTTTGGACACTGGTGGCTTTTTCACTCATTTTCAGTCCAGTTTGTGTACCTGGCCGTTTTTTAGAGGAATTTCTGTTTGCTTGTTAAGCCACTTAACAATGACCTTTGAATCATATAAGCATAAAAAGGCACCCAGATCAAATTTGAGGAAACTGGAGAAGTGGAGGACAGAAGAAGTTGTAGGAATAAAAACTTTAAACAGCAGATGAGCAGATTCTGAAAGGCCTGTCCTTAAAAAATTGGGAAAAAAAACATAACAGCAAAGATCTAAGAGACTGGCCTTCAGTTGAAACCTCATCACAAATGGTCTCAGTGGAAGGGTGGCTGTCAAGAAGCCAACAGAGAAGGAAGAAGGAAAACAGAGAGAAAAGGCTGAGGAATGCCGAATTACACAAGAAGTGGACTTAAAATCAGTGGCAACAGATCTTATGAAGTGATGAATCCAGATTTAAAATTGTTGTTTCAAATCCTCATCACAGTTGGGGCTCTATCATGGTTTGGGGCTGCATTTCAGCCGGTGGTGTTGGGGATCTTGTTAAAATTGATGGAATTATGAACGCAGAAAAGAGCTGTCAGATTTCGACCCACCGTGTAATTCCATCTGAAAAGCATCTGATTGGCTCGGCTTCATTGTTCAGCATGACAATGATCCCAAGCACATTACCAAAGCACACCTGGATAGAAAAGCACCCAGTGGAACACTATCAGTCATGGATTGGCCTCCCCAAAGCCCAGACCTCTACAATACTGAAGCAGTGGAGGATCATCTTGACAGAGAATAGAACAAAAGGAACCAACACGCAAAGAAGAGCTTTGAATGCCCTTCAAGAAGCCTGAAGAACTATTCCTGAAGACTGCTTAAAGAAATGACAAGAAAGCTTCTCTGAGAGAGTTCCGGCTGTGCTGAAGAATAAAGGTGGTCACACCAAATATTGACTTTCAAGCTCATTAAAATTATGCAAACTCTGTTTTATATACTGTATTCCATCTATGTTTGCACTTGTTTCAATAGGTCCCTGAACATTTTATATTATATAAAGAACTGACCTAAATGAGCTTTACTACAGGTGATAATGAACCTTTAAAAGTCCTGAAAATTAATTAAAATATTTGTTTATTGTTGTTGGGTTTTTTTTGTTTTTTTTTCATAAATTCTGTGTGGAATCAGTCCCTCTGCAACAAACTCAACTAAATGCTCTGCCAGCTTTACAGGCCAGGAAGAATTTGTATCCAGTTTGTACACTGAAAGCTGGGAAAATATTCCTGAAGGTCAAACTGTGTTTATTGCTTCTTCCCGCGGCCTGTGCATAAAACATGGATGCAGCCACATGACGTCACCTGTTGGTTAATGAAGCCCCGTTTTAAAACCCTTGAGCTTGTTGTTTGGGCCGTTAAAGTCTTGGTGTTTTCAAACTGGAAATGATGAGCAAAGGAAACTCGCTGGGTAGCAACGCCTAATGTGAATCACACCTAATATATACACCTTATTGTCCTTATTTGACTCCCACTTCATGTTCTTTCACAGCATCTTCGCTCTGCCCCTCCTTGTTTACCTGTGTTTTCCTGGAGCTGTGACGCTCATCTAGTGGAATTTTTATGAGAGATTTACTGGAGCAATATGAGCCTGGGTGTTATAATTACTGAGCTAGGCAGGAAAGCTGCTATCAAAACAATGTGACGCTGGTTTGTAGTGCTGATTCATGACTATGAAAACATGAGACACCCCCCCCCTTCACCCACCCACACACACACACACACACACACATGCACACACACTTAGATGGCAGTTGTGGAAAATGCAGGCAACACTTTGTTATCCTTGAGATTGGGGAGGAGAATAATGAGGTCACCTCTGAGCCAACTCTGCTGTGTTACATTAATGAGGTTGCTGTCTGGCACAGTGGCCAGCCACAAGGACA
>JAMQGT020013459.1:0-34451 GCA_024447675.2 Pterophyllum scalare
AGTAAAAATTTATTTGTATAGCACATGTCAGCGGCAAGGCAATTTAAAGTGCTTTACATCATAAGAACATCAAACAAATGCTCAGTGAAATCATTAAAAGCATTAAAAACATAAATCAAGTACACAGCGAATCATCAAAACTTCAGAATCATCACACAAGCAGATACACATGACGATCATAGGGAGATGGTCAATGTGTAATAAGATATTTTGTTTAGAAAAGCTTTCACCCGGATTTGTTTGCGGACTACTAATCAAAGGCAGCTCTAAACAGGTGGGTTTTCAGCCTTGATTTAAATGAATTTAGTGTTTCGGCTGTTTTGCAGTTTTCTGGGAGTTTGTTCCAGATTAAAGGTGCATAAAAACTGAAAACTGCTTCTCCGTGTTTGGTTCTGGTTCTGGGGATACAAAGTAAACTGGAACCAGAAGACCTGAGTGTTCTGGAAGGTTGATACAATAATAGTAAGTCTTTAATATATTGTGGTGCTAAACCGTTCAGCGACTTATAAACTAATAGAAGTATTTTAAAATCTATTCTCTGAGCTACATGTAGCCAGTGTAAGGACTTTAAAACTGGGGTGATGTGCTCTATTTTTCTAGTCCTGGTGAGAACACGAGCAGCAGCATTTTGGATAAGCTGCAGCTGTCTGATTTTTTTTTTGGCAGACCTGTGAAGATGCTGTTGTAGTAATCAATGCGACTAAAGATAAATGCATTGATGAGTTTTCTCTAGATCTTGTTGAGACATTAGTCCTTTAATTCTAGAAATGTTCTTCAGGTGGTAGAAAGCCGACTTTGTAATTGTTTTTATGTGTCTCTGAAGGTTCAGGTCTGAGTCCATTACTACATCCAGATTTTGGGCCTGTTCGTAGGTTTTTAAGTGTAGTAGCTGAAGCTGCGCACTGACTCTTGATCATTCCTCTTTAGGTCTAAAGATAACTTCAGTTTTGTTTTTGTTCAGCTGGAGAAAGTTTTGGCACATCCACACATTGATTGGTTCTAAGCATCTGTTCAGTGCTTGGATAGGTTCTGAGTCACCTGGTGATAACGTGATATAGAGCTCTGTATTATCTGCATAGTTATGATAAATAACCTTTTTCCTTGTTATAATCTGAGCTAGTGGGAGCATGTAGATATTAAATAGAAGGGGTCCCAGGATTGAACCTTGGGCTACTCCACATGTGACTCCTGTCCGCTCTGAAAAGAAGTTGCCTATTGACACAAAGAAGTTCCTGTTCTTTAGGCAGGATTTGAACCAGTTAAGTACAGTGTTTGAGAGTCCAACCCAGTTCTCCAGTCGCTTTAATAATACATCATGGTCAACAGTGTCAAATTCTGTGATAAGGTCCAGTAGAACCAGCACTGTGGTTCTTCCGCAGTCTGTATTTGTGTGGATATCGTTGAACACTTTGATGAGGGCAGTCTCAGTGCTGTGGTGAACACGGAAGCCAGACAGAAAACATTAAAGCGGTTTGTCATTGTTAAGAAGCTATTTAACTGTTGAAATACAGCTTTTTCAATAATTCTGATGATGAATGGAAGATTAGAGATTGGTCTGTAATTTTGCAATAATGATATATCCAGATTGTTCTTCTTTAACAGTGGTTTGATAACTGCTGTTCTTAGAGCCTGGGGGAAAACACCTGATGGAAGGGGTGAGTTTACTATTTGAATCAGGTCAAATGCAATGACAGGCAGAATTTTGTTAAGGAAGGTTGTAGGGAGGATATCAAAACCAGCAGGAGGATGAGCTTAGTTGTTTTAAAAATTTCTTCTAATTTTTTTATGGTTGAGTTGGTGAAATACAGCCATTTTCTCTGCCTAAGTTATGTTTGGGCATAGCATCGTTATTGCGGTTGGTGTGGGTGAGCAAAGATGTGCAACACAATATTCATATTCCTGGATGTTTAGTACCATTTGTATGCTTTGGCTGTACACAGATGATTTCAGGCTGCTGATAGATACTTTATTGATCCCACAAGGGAAATTATTGTGTAACGGCAGCAAGAAAAATACAATCTACAGTAACTAAACATCAACTAAATATCAAAGTGATAGTGCCAGTGCTATGATAATATATGCTAATCATATGCAGCCTCATTCTCATGCCTGACTGGCTTTCCTAATCATGTGATCATATGGTGCTGTGTGATTGGCTATACCTACTTGACCATTATTGACTGAAATGGAGAAAGTGGGGATTGCCCATATCTAGCAGCAACACTGAGAGAAACTGGAGAATCCCAAATATCTGGGTAAAGAGCCAGGTTGTCTGTAGTAACATCAGTTCTAGGCTGCAGCCTTATTGATTAGCCTGTGATTGGCCAACGTCTGATTGGTTGAGCATTATCTTATCATGTCGGTCAGGGACGACTCATGGCCATAAATAGTACAGGCTGTGACTCATCATTGAGCAATATTAAAGCCATACTTACTGCTCAGTGGTATTGCTTAAATGTAAACATTGTTGCTTTTATGATTCTAATGATGCTTTACATAATACATAGATATCAGGAGATGTCGTATAGGTGTATGATGTAGTAATATTCCTGTGCACATGAGTATAATATGATGTGAATACCTTGCAAGCATGAATTATATTTGGCCTTTTATGATTATTTAAATAGACATTCTATAGTAAACACCCTAGTACAAGAGTGTGTACTTTCTCTAATTTGTTTACCATAAAAAATTTCTCTTCTAAGTTATAATATCTGAAATATTAAAGATGGCAATCTCTGCCATTCTTTTTCCAAACAAAGGCACTGCACCATGCTGACAGATTGCTTTTTTTCTTCTTTGGGGGGGGGGGGGAATTACCTTGTTGGTGCAAAAATACAATTTTATGCCTTTCAGATTATCTTTGGCATGTTTCGAGATTCAACTAAAGAAATGGGAACAGATTGCTTTTGCGACAGGTTGCTAGTAATAAAGTGCCTAGATATAATTTAATTCTTACTGAATGCTGTCTCATTGTTGTCCTGAAAGGGAATGACAAATGTCAGCTTCAGAAACCTTACAGAAGAGTCATTAGTTTACGGGGTAATGATACTGTAAAGAGGAAGCAGATATGGAGGGCAGCTGTGCTGATGGAGAGTGTTGGATGTGAGAATCCAGGTGTTTGACAGTCTGTTCTAGCTTAATGTTGACTGTAACTTTATCTTTGGATGGGACATATCAAACCTGCTGTAGAACACACTGAGGTCAATGATTGGTCCAAATTTGGAATGATAGGATAGTTTGTCAAAAATGCAGCAGGCTGGTTGGCTCCCCGCCTTTTAGTTTGTCAGAGAAACTTCTTGTAGCTGCTCAGATTGCCTCATCTCCTGTGGGCCTGTTCCTTGGCCTCATGGATGACCTTCAGCTCAGAGGACCATGGCTGCCATTGCAGTAGACACGTCTCATTCTAGTGAGAATGCACACATCCTCACGAAAGCATGCAAGGTCACGGTGTCAGTCACCTCACATGGGTCAGTGGCTGCAGGATCAAAGACGACCTAGTCTGTGTAGTCAAAGCAAACTTGAAGTCCCTTCTTTGCCTCGTTGGTCCATCTTATCAGTGTTTTATACACAGATTAAGCAGATTTTAGTCTCTGTTTGTATGCTGGGAGGACATGAACCAGACATTGACCTGAATGTCCAAGAGCGGCATGATGTCCAGAGTGATAGGCACCTTTTACTACTGTTGAGGGCAGTAATTCTCAACCAGGGGAGAAATATGCTAAGACTAACTAAGAGCAAAAGGTAATGAGTTCAGAAATGGCTAAAATTAATACATTTAAAATAATAATGCTAAATAGTTAATGGATATCAGTAATTGTATAGTTTGCACCAATGAGTAGCTCACTGGTAATTTGACTGGAAAAAATATTTGACCAATATCCATTTTTCATATGAAGTGTTAAATAAAATTAAAATAAGTTTAAAAGTGAATTTTAATCACTCACATCCATCTTTCAGTCATTCAGTCATCTCAGCTGTCTCATCTCTCTATTTCCTATGTCATATCTTTATCAATATTGAATGAAATAAACATAAAATATAGACCTATGCAGTACCCATTAAACAAATATTTGCTGTAAAAAATCTGTAAAAATATTAGCTAAGTTCAAGACATTTTCATAATCATTAATATATTTTCTGACAAGCCTTTGAGGAGGCGCCTTTGTTGTTAGTTGCTGGATGGTCATGTAGGTGTACAGTCATGTAGTTTTTGTCTTGAGCAGCAAATTGGAGGCTTCCTGTGTTCAGTTGGAGCTCAGCAGACATTCTGTTACCCAGCATTGCAAACTCTGGGCTTAGTAAACTCCATCCATCCTCTTATCCTTTTCAGGGTTGTGGGGAGGCAGGAGCCTATCCCAGCGGTCATAGGACGAGAGGCAGGGTACATTGTCCACTGGCCTGGTTAGGTGGTAAGCAAAGTGAAGGAAGTGTCTAGTCTTGAGAAATGTTGGTGTCTTAGGACTGTACATACTGGATTTATCAGATTATCAATTAAAATTCACTTATCAATTAAAGTTGGACTGTCTCAGATTTATGGTCCTGTAAGTCAGAACTTCTTATCTAACCAGACAAAATAAGTGTGTCAAAGTTAAATGTATACTCACTGAAGGCCAGCATAGGGCAGAATGTAAATGAAACAAAGACTAGGTGGAATGTAAAATCTAAATTACAGGCCATACAGGGAATACAGTTAGGGCCAGCAAATCAGTGAAATGGCAGATGGGACTGCCTCAAGAGGGAAAGGGGTGTGAAGTGGAAGTGACAAGTGATGAGTGCCCAATAGATAAGACGGTGTGTAGCCAGGGGCAGCTTGGTCAGAAGAAATGCCACAGAGGGCAAATTGGCAAGAGGGAGAATACTAGATGTGATGATACTTACAGTGGATTACTCAAAAGAAAACGTGGGCAATCAAAGGACCTAAACCACAAGTCATATTATTATTGGATGCCAAAGATGCAAAGAACCAGTTCATGGTTATTCAGAAGGAGATGCATTTGTATTTAAAGAGCTGGGAATGCAATTTCACAGTCAAGCATGATGTTGCCTCACACCTCAAAGAATAATTGCCAGTCTCTTCCACAGAGTAAGGATTACAGCTTATAGATTTATCGGGTTATTCATGTTATGTTAGAAAAAGCTGGATTGGTAGATCACTCTCTCATATGTACATTTTTGTATTCACATTTTTGTAACTGCTTAAACTTTTTGTTTTTTCTTTCTCCAGTTGAATTTTGGTTTGTTATCTGATTGTAACTTTAATCCTTTTTGCCCCCCTGCAAATCCTCTGAATTCAGTTGTGCTGTGGGTAACTGCTATTTGTATTTGGCTAAATGACAGGATGTTATCTTTAACCAGATGGTAAGCTCTGGTAAATGTCCACGTGCTGCTCTCTTAATGGACGTTTGTGCAGTCACTGGCAATTTGATCTGTATGAACAGGTATTTTCACAGGAATATGTAGAATCTGTAGGTCAGGGGTTTTAGTCCAGAAACGTTCTCGTTTGCACTTGTAGTCTGCTTCTAATCAGTGTTATGTTGACCAAGCTTTGGCTGCTTGCAAGTAAACTGTATGGACAACAAAAGCAATACTAGGCTTTGCCAAATGCAATCTTGACAGCTGAGCTTTTCATTGGCTTTGTAAGAAAAAAAAAAAATATATATATATATATATATATGCATTATCTGCATTCATGACCAGCCCTCTGGACCAGATGACTTGAACTACATATTTGTTATCCACTCAGCAGATATAATGGCTACACCTGAACAACAAAATTGGTCTTTGCAGCAGCACAGCTGTTGGTATTCAGACAAACTTATCTTAATAGCCCAATTTTAGCTAGAAGGTCCACAATATGTGATATGAATATCCACAATGCAATGACCACAATGCTGTTTGTTTACCAGCAAGGAGTTCCAGTGTAGGTTAAATGACAGAATTAGGTCAAGCAGTCAGTTTCCCTGATGAAATCCCTGTCCTGGGACACTCCCCAAACTTGTGGCCATTACCAGGGGATCACAATAACTTCAATAAAAAAAATATTTTTGTCACAGTGTATATGCCTGTAAGCTGAAACAATAACTTCTGACTTTGTCAGTGACCACTGCCTTGGCTCCTGTGTCGCTCACGGTGAGTTCCTCTGGTCTTTTATGTCAGCTTCCTGTCTTGTGGCGCGCCAGAGGAGTAGACCTAGCTGGCTCCAAGCCAAAATCCTAGATAGAAAGTGAAACACACACACACACACACACACACACACACACTGTAACAACTATGCTCTTTCACTGTCTCCTATAAAGTATGGTACAGCCTCTCTCCCGGCATGTTGGCCATGGCGCAAGGAAAGTGCACCTGGGTTCATCCCAACTTTACATTTCCCCTCCTCCAAGTCATCCTAAATTCAATAACTGTGTCCCATTCCAAACCAGGAGTCACTGAGACTGGACACCTCTGCCCCCGCATTCCCCACACATCCCTCACCTCCCACCCCAATCCCCTGCTCTGGTCATGAAGCATGGCTCGCAGCACGTACCTTGTCTGCCTTTACTCTCTCTCTCATGTTGGCTCAGACATAAGCAAACAGCCCTTTGAGCCAGCACTACAACACAGTTGTCAACACTGGCTCCAGTTTAGCATTGCATTGGCATGTACCATTAAAGCTGACTCTGAATTTAGGACTAGTTATAAATGTCATCTGAAAATACCTGAAATACGTTTAATCAGGCTATTTTTAGTGCATACTGAACTTCCAGCTGTTTCAGATTTTGCATGTTTAAGAAGGGAACACATGCAGAAATGTTCCAGTTGTTTTTCTTGGCTCTTGGTTAAAAGTGAGATGATCTAAATAAGTGGATATTACTTTTTTTTAATTGATATTTACATCAAGAAAATCATTGTCATAATTAATTTCTGGTCATAGTTAATATCTGGTTATTAACTTCTCTGTGTGTGTCATACGTGCAGCTTAAAGAGGATTATGAAACAGTAAGCTTGGTGACTTATCGGTGTTTCCAAGTATTTGTGAGTAAAGCTTTGTCACTTGACATTGCATGTTGCCTCCTGATAATGCATATGCAAACATACCTTTACTTCCTGTCTGATGGAGCCGTCATGTGGCTTCTGAAGGACACCCCCTTCCTTTATGACACAGAGGGGATTTCCAGGAAATTTCAATATATTTCCTTTACTCTGGCTCCAAAAGGACTGTCAGTGTGAGGACATCAGACATAAATACCCCTGACCGAAGTGCATAGGATGAATGCTGTATATGGATACTTATTATTTACATTATATATGATCTTTTTAGTGCAGCACAGTGGCATAACGGTTAGCATTATTGCCTCACAGCAAGAAGGTCCTGGGTTTAAATCCACCATCTGGCCAGGACCTTTCTGTGTGGAGTTTGCATGTTCTCCCCGTGTCTGTGTGGGTTCTCTCTGAGTGCTCCGGCTTCCCCCCACAGTCCAAAGATCCTAAATTGCCCATAGGTGTGAAGGCAACTCTGAATGGTTGTGTGTCTCTCTGTGTTAGCCCTGCAACAGACTGGCGACCTGTCCAGGGCGTACCCTGCCTTTCACCCTATGGCAACTGGGATAGGTGCCAGCCCCCACCCCCTGCCCCCAATACCACCCCCCCTCCCATCCACCCCATCTTTTTTTATGGAATTTAATATATTGATCAGATAAAATTCATTATTGTTCACAGAATTAGTAATGCCATTCTGGTTCCTAATGTTTGTCCCAGTTCTGATTGTTTTGTTGTCTCATGAGGAAGTCATATTGAATGAAAGCTATTCTAAAAATACCATGAATGAACTCCAACACTCACACTTTCCTTTAAATAGCCTTCATCTTCCTGTAGCAGATGCTTTTGTTTTGATGATGGATCAGATTGCTATTCCACGTGCCTGGGTCAGTGTTGATTTATGTTTTTGTATCTGGTTCAATGACACTGTAAATAGGTTGTGGTCATGGTGGGGTTAGAACTTAAATCATTTGAATGTATTGTGATTTAAATGGTATTCCTGCAACAGAACATAGTATTCTATTTATATTCTACGGTCCTGGACTCTCAGGTTTCTGAATGGGTAGTTTTCTTTTTAAGATGATTAAATAATGTTCAGGATCAACACTTTGATTTGTTAAGACTACACTGACATCCTTTCATGGGGAATTTTTTTTCATTGATAAAAGTTTGATTATTAGTAACTTACATGGCTAGTACAGGTGACTTTTTTAAAATAGAAATATCTACTGATTATCTACTGAGAGTAGTTGGCTTAGATGTCTTGTAATGGAATGGTCATCGGTTTTAAGCTCTGATGTCGACAACCGTCATCGGCGCTTATCCCGTACCGAGCCAGCCATCAACTTTCTTCTTCTCATTTATTTATATTTGAAATCTTCTGAAACTTGGCACAAATACTCTTTGGGTAAGGCTCTACAAAATAGGGGAGACAGATGTCAAATTTTTGAATTTTTTGTTGTTGTTGTTTTTTAATGAATTTTCAATATTTGTAAAAATAAATAAAATGGTAACTATCAACTCAGTGATGGTTGACCTACAGCCAAATAAGTTTCCGTTCCAATATATCACATGTTGTACAAGTAAAACATTTGACAGTGGAGCTCTGTAGGCCAACAGGTCTTCTATTTATACTAACTGGAAAATAGTGAATCCATGTGTGTCATAGCAAGGTACCACCAGCCTCCACGACAGCCTCACTTGTCATAATCTCTGCACTCATTTTTGGGTTTTCTCTTCAGTTTCAGGTTTTTTGTGTATAAAGTCAGCATCTTTCTTGCGTTTGTGTGTGTTTTACTGCCAGTACTGTTTTTGTGCTCAACATTATGTTCTCAAAATCACGTGCATTATTCAACATTCAACAATTTATTCACATCTGTAGAATGTCTTGTCAGATAATGGGTTTATAAATTTTCATAAATAAAGGTTAAATATACAGCTAAATCATTTATCCTGCCCTGCGGGGAAGGGAAAACATGACAGGAGTGACATGAAGGACATTCAGGAGGAAGTCCTGAATAAGTGCAAGCTGTAACATTTGAGGACATGTGTCAGTGGTTGCGGGAAGTGGGTGGTGAGCCATGTGCTACATTGTCCATCAACATGGAAGTTACAAGATGTGCACAGTGCCAACACGTCCTTACAGATCTCCCCCTAACCTAATGAATCTTGTTGTAGTAGACCCAGTAATGATTTGCACAACATCGGGGAGAGAAAATTTTCCAAAGGTTTCCACCAAGATGTTTTGTCACTGAATTGGCAGAATGTGTGATGTTGAGGATGCAGACTGAGGTGTCGTCCCTCCTGTCTCAACCCTTAGCAGATGAACTTTCAAAAATTATATAGTTATTATGGTGACTGATAGCCATGCTATCAATGTTGCATGGTTATCAGCCATTTCTAAGATATCAGGTAAATAACAGCATTGATTGAAAAGTGTATAGTAGAGATAACAAAAAAAAAGCACATTTGTGGGAAAAGTAGGAAAGGCTTGGTTGTGACCTACTTGAAAGCTTACAATGGTTTGCTCATTTGGACAGGAGGGTACATGTCAGAAGGTGAAAGCAGCAGCAACGCTGTGGAATGCTGACACTGGAATGTCAGTCTTTCCAGCCACCACGTCTCCAAAGGGGTTCCATGTTCACTCCCAAGCGATATGCTTTCATTATAGAGAAACAAGGCTTGGCCAGAGAGAGTGTGACAGAATGACAGCAATGTGTGACGTATCAGACATGTATGCTATATGAGGAACTGTTGAATAGGAAGAAGTACCATGTTGGGGACAGTGAAAACTGTTTCTCCTGATAAAGTCACTATTGTCTTTTGCCCCAAGGAGAAGAAAAATGTCCTCCTCCCAAACGTCTCGCTCAAAAACACTTCCAATTTTCCAATACAGTAAAAAAGCACATGGACTGGAAGAATGGAAAACTGAGGGAAAGGAGTATTTTACAGAAGCAATTACATTATGTGCTACTGAACTTCATATTGGGAGATGAAACCTTCCCAGAACTGTAACTGTTGTAAAGGACATCCAAATGGAGACACACACCTGGAGTACTACTGTCAAGCTCATTTTGGTCACAGCTGTCTCACAGATCTACATTCATATCCAGAGAACTTACAGAGAATTGAACGGTCTCTGATACAATGCTAAAATTGCAATCAAGCATGCAAAGAACAAATGGGAAATAATGGAATTTTGTTACTAAAATTACTTTTAAATTGATTTCATTACCCAGTTTAAGCCTGAAAGACTCATTTACTTGAGGTAAAATGGTAAAAAGTTAGACAGGGATCTCTTGGGAATAATTAACATCTCATCTCTTGCACGTCAAAACACAGCAGAGAAGAAGGAACGCTGCACAACATAATGACACACCGCAGTGTTTTGGACTGCTTAGGGTAGCCAGGCTAATGCTATGCAAGCCAATTTTACCTGCCCAGTCTGTGTAACTACAGTCCCTGCAGTTCGATTGGCACTCCCTCGCTCTCTGTGTACTTTTATTAGATAGAGCCCATTCTCTGGAGTCTAGGTAAACGGTCAATATGTGGATTTACTACTTTGGTTTTTATGCAAGTCTGAGAGATACATACTGTGTTTTAAATGTGTCACGTATGACCAATATATCCAGTACAATCAAAGTCAAATTTTCAATTCTTAGCTTCAAACTTAATGTATTTCCATCTGTTATATCCAAAGTGAGCGATATAGTGTTCCTATGTGAACTGCATGACCTGGAAGTGTCTCTATGGCAGCCATAATAAGAGCTGGTCAGCTTATCAAAATATTAAAGGTGCTTCACTGGTTTTATTACCATCTTTAGCATATGATACACTGCAGCATATTTATGAAAGGAAAGGAGATAATGCTATCTCACACTATCGAACCCCAAAATTATCATCATAACTGCTAAGTGCAGCAAATCATGTAAATAATTATATTTTCTATTTCATGCCATAATCTGATCTGTTCTGAACCTTCAGCAACAATGCTGTTAAAAAGTATCTGCCCCCTTCCTGATTTATTTATTTTGCGCAATTGTCACACTTAAATGTTTCAGACCATCAAACACATTTTATTATTAGACAAAGAGAGCCGGAGGGGGGGGGATGATTTCATTAATTAAGGGGAAGAAGTTGTCCAAAAATAAAAAAGTAATTCCCCCCTTGAACTAATAACTGGTTGTGCCACCCTTGGCAGCAAGGACTTCAATCAAGCGTTTGTGAGTCTTTCACATCACGCTGGGGAAACTTTGGTCAACTCTTTGCAGAATTGTTTGAATTCAGCAACATTGGAGGGGTTTCGAGCATGAATGCCTGTTTAAAGTCATCCCAAAGCTCCTCAATTGGATTTAAGTCCAGACTTTGACTTGGTGGCTCTGGAACCTTCTTTATATATTTATTTATTTGCTTTTTAGCCGTTTAGAGGTGGACTTGCTGGTGTGTTTCGGATCATTGTGCTGCTGCATAATACGAGTGCTCTTGAGCGTCAGTGCATGATCTGGTGGCCGGACATTCTCCTTCAGGATTTTCCGGTAGAGATCAGAATTCATGGTGTCATCAGTTACAGCAAGTCGTCCTGAAGCTGCAAAGCGGCTCCGGACCATCACACCACCACCACCATGTTTGACTGTTGGTGAGATGATCTTTTTATGAAATGCTGTTTTGTGCCACTTTTGTCTCACAAGTCCACAGAATATTTTCCCTAAAGTCTCGGAGATCATCCAGATGTTTTCTGGCAAATGTGAGCTGAGCCTTTGTGTTCTTTTTGGTCAGCAGTGGGAGCTCTCCTTGGAGCTCTCCCATGGACGCCATTGTTGTCCAGTATCTTGCTTATTGTTGAATCATGAACTCTGACCTTAACTGCAGCTCTTTAGAGGATGTTCTGGGTTCTTTTGTGACCTAGGAAGGCGCACCGCTATCCTAAGTTTTCTCCATTTGTGGATGATTGCTCTCACCATGGTTTGCTGGAGTCCCGAAGATTTAGAAATGGCTTTGTAACCCTTTTCAGACTGATAGATGATAAGATTTTGTTTTCTGTTTGAAACTGAACTCAGCTTTCCAAGAAATGTGGTTAATCACAGTTAATTCATGATTAAACAAGGGGGACAATTACTTTTTCACACAGGGCCAGGTGGGTTTGGAGAGCTTTTTTTCCTTTAATAAATGAAATCATCATTTAAAAACTGACTTTTGTTTTTACTTTGGTAATCTTTGTCTAATCTTAAAATGTGTGTGATCTGAAACATTTTTGACAAAAACAGAAAAAATGGCAGATATTACACAGAATTGTAAGTCCACAGGTGAACTACTAACCTTATGCTCTTCTGTTAAAATCATCTTTGCATCAATTTGCCTTGCATTAATAACCTAGGTTTATATGCACTAAAGCTTGTTAAAACAAGATTATGATTTATATTAAAATGACAAATGTGTGCTTAAGATTAACCAAACTTCAGTTTGCATTATTTATGTAAATTATTTTATCGTCAGCTTTTAGCATTATCGTTGATTTTATTTCAGGTTAGCCAGGGTGGTCTTCAGTGCCCCCTCAACCCTAAACTAGATAAGCATTTAAGAAAATGTCTGGATCATCTCTTCAGTGAGAAAAGAAAAAAGTGTGCAAACATTTCACTTTATAGGTAATGTGTTTCATTTTCTTTAACCACAACTTTGACCACAACTGTTCTCTTTACCATGCTTTGAACATGTTTAATTGCTGAATTGGTAGTTTAATATGGGAGTCTATGAGGATTCCTCTTGGAGTTCAAGTGGCCACTCGAGGAACTCAAGTTTTTGGGATTTTCATGCTGGCTTAATTTTTCACCAGAAGTTGCTGCTGCTTCTGTCTCAACCCCCTGTCCAACCCTCTCCTTAATTCCTTTCTCCTCTCTGCACTTAGATTTCTTTAAAGTGTGCCACTGAAGTATTCGTATTTTAATTAGCTAAGGAAGGCATTGTTTCTCACAGAAATAAGAATGGTCTGTGCCTTGACATTTAAAATACTAAATATTTTCTGCAGTAAGAAGTTAAACTGTAATGGACGGGCAGCCTGTCCAGGTTGCACCCTGAATCAGCTGGGATAGGCTAGATGTATTAAAAAAAAGAAAGAAAAAAAAAAGACAGGATGTCACTTTAGACAGGAAATACAATCAGTGCCTAGAAGATGGGATGAGAGGAGCAGTAGAGGAATATAAAGAAACAGTGGCAGGTTGAGGGAAAACAGATTTTTTTTTTTTTAGCTGCAAATACTCTGCAATTTTAAAAAAAAAAGATTAATAATGAATTTGGACATTGTTCTAAGTTTAAAATAAATATTTGTCTTTGTTCAAAATTAGCCTTTGATATCATTTTAGCAGCCCATTTTACACATGACCCATTTTACCTGATCACAGCCTGGGGGCACAGAGGCGGACACGTGAGAATTAAACACCTGTAAAACACACAAACACAGTCTATTGTCAACAGAAGAAAAGAGAAGTTGTTTAAGAAACCCTAACTTTGGGGGGCTTAAATGTTGGACGTACACTTCCCCAAACTCTTTCCCAAACTCCTCCTCAAAACAACGCGTTTTCTTTGGCTGCCCCCCCACCTTTTTTTTTGGTAATTAAAATACTCTAATGAGCTTTAATGAAATCACCCAAACAATGAATGAGAAGTGTGCGCGCGGCTTTTTGAGGCATTATTTACTTTGATGGCCAAATGTTATCTAAACTCTGATAGCCTATTATTTGGATAACAATGAGAGAAAACATTTTGCCTTAAGGGGGGGAGCGGCTTATATTGTCATCACTGAAACAATGCAACTTTATTTTCAAAGTCATCAATAAAAAAAATCAAACGGCATCAGTTTTTAGAAACACCTACCGGATAAGTGCACAAGAGATCCACAAAAGAGCTTCGTTTCCAATTAATGGGCAATAGACGGACCTATGGGCCAAACCGCGAGGACCCTGTGAGGGGCTATGCTGATGCAGCTATGGAGTTTCCCAGTGAGTTATGGCATGCCTTCATGTTTTTTTCCGCTGTACACTGCCTTTACTAGTTACTCTATTTTCACTCTTTACGCAATGAGGCACTGCATGGAGGGTTGATGTTTAATGTCACCGCGGTACGTAGAAAGGCGCGTAGTCGTTCTTGCGGGCTATCACGTTATCACTATATCCTCGGGGGAGGTAAATAAAAGGTTTTGCCAAAGCACAGCGGTGATGCAAAGTGTGGAAGGTGACTGCACAGACCTATTTTTTTTACATGGACCTGCACGGCGGTCGGGAGTAGCGCGGAGACCAGCGCACTTGGTGGCATGTTGGATCTGTTTGAATTGAACCTGAAGCGTGACGCCTGCGCATATTTTTAATTGTTTCACAATGTGTTTAAAAGATGCCGCACCTGTTTGCGAATGTTGCAGAAAACTGGTAGAGGTAAGCGCGCATGTGAGATTTTGTTTTTGTTTTGATGGCTTTCTTTGACCTGCGTGTCTTTATGCTGGGCATTTTTGATCACGCTGATGATGTATGAATGGTGCATTTAGACTTATCTGTGTATAGCATAACCTGTATGGAAGAATATTGGCTCTGGGGATTAGGATTTAAGCCATCTCTGGAGGTCAGCTGCTACTTTTGCCTATTTTGTGGACAAACTAGATGTGCTACAGGATTGTAACTTTTTCTAGCAGCAATTCATTGAAATCGATTTTGTGTTTTATTCCCTATAACACAGCTTTATATTTGAGCTGTGCTATAAAACTGTAATAAACTGCAGCCCGTGAATATTTAAGTTATTACAATTTGAAAAGGAAATAGAGCCAAATTGCTCTTATGTGGTGGAAAAAAATGTATGATGAGCTGAATATGCATCATTGTGACTAAAGTTATTTTGAGGCTGCTGATGAAGCAGCTGATAATGTAAATCACTGCTCCATAGGAGATGCTGAGTATTGCGGACCTTTTTTTTTTTAAAAAAAAAAAATCTTGTTCACTGGGGAAATACATCTCAAGTGTGTTTCTGTAGCGTGACACAGCATACTGGAAGCTTTCGGATGTGAAAGCTGAATCTGCTGCTTCTGTCACAGTCACCACATACTTCAGTCAGCAGAAAAGAGCAAAGGGTTATCAAAGGGTGACCGCTATAAGGGATTCCAGCAGAACAGGAAATTATGTCAGACCTGTGTCATCTGATAGCTACCTATTTACAACTCTGCATTTTGTCATGCGGAAGACCTGTTTAAAGTAGAAGATTTCAAAGCATTCAAAAGCAGCCATTCCATCGATGATATGCGTTTTAAATAGGATCTCCTTATCAGCCCCCTGCACCATCGAACCACCAGTGCAAACCCACTGCTTTATTTAAATTGCTAAGGTCTTTCTGCACATGTTTATGTGAGTTAGACAAAGTAGCACACATCAAAGGTGCAACCTTTCCAAAGCATCTGTCACATACCTGGCCTGAAGTTTGCCATTATCCAAAGTACTGCCACTTGTGGACTGCTGATTTCGATTTAAAATAGCAACATGGTTTTGGCAGCTCACGTTGAGTGACAAAGCTTTCAGTCTGGCCGCAGTCCTGGGCCGCAAATTCCACCACCATGGTGAGAAAGTCGAGTGTGTGTGTGCGTGCGCACTTTTTAGATTGATGAATTCTCACGTAGGCAGAGTTGCAGCTGAAAAGGTCGCCGATAACCCTCAAGTTGAGTCACACACACTGACAAATGCTAGAGCGTACGAAAAAGACGTCATTCATTTGCCATCACTTTGCCTCTCAGATTGCTTTATCCATTGTATGTTATTTTATCAAAGTGTCCATTGGTGATAAGTACCCTTTGGACCAGTGTGGCGAGCTGAAGTTGAGTTATGTTTGAATAATGATGCCAAAAGGTCTCCAGGAATTTTATAAACTTATTGTTACCAGGGGGTGAAAAAGCCCACACGCATAAAGTACAAGATCTACAAATTGAGCATCTAAATAAACCAGAGGAGCCATTTAACAGCCACATAAAATAAACAGGTCAGTGCAATGGAATGGATTTTGTGTGAATTAATCATAGGAAATGGCATGTGCATAATTACTTAGTGAAAATGAGCTATCTGAAGACAGTGCTTGCATGCATGCACTGGCATATGCGTTCATATTTACTACACTGCAAGCCTAGAGGGATTACAAGCACCTGCTCAGGGAAAAGGTAGGCAGCAGTGCTGCTACTCTGTACACTGTATAGAGCCATCATTTCAAAAGCCATTTCAATTTGTGCTAGTAATTAGGAAGTCCAGGAACTTAATGCGACCTGTATCTGCTCCATCTGCCTGGGGAAAAAAAATCATCTGTATTTTCTGTCATGCTTTTGCGTCACACATCCAGGCTGCTGTGAAAGAGTGCATTCAGCATGTGGCACAGAGGAGCAAAGCTGATGCCCACATGACCCACAAGATTCCCAAGTGTATTCTTAGAGTTCCGATTGTGGTTTGATTTCTAAGAATGTGAGAAGTTTCTTTGATCCTCATGAGAAAAAAGTATCTTCTACAATTCAGAATATGGCTGACTAATGTCCCAGCTGTAGAAATACCCTGTTACAGTTCCTGCACTGTCATGGTATCAGCAGGTTTCTGTTCATTATGCAGGACATCACATGGTTTCATGTGCTGAATCATGCTATCAGGACTGTACAAACTGAATGTTTGTACTGCATCAAATACACAAGACTGAGCAGCTCAGTTAATAGTAATACATTAAAGTAAAGCAAACTAGAAAAACCTTTGTTGGCTGACTGATACAGTCCTCTGGCTTCATGTGTTCAGCAGCGGGGGTCTGATGAAGTAATTTTAGAGAAATGAGCTTGAGTCATATGCCTTTAAACGTTACGTCTGAAGCTCTGAGCAGAGCTGTTAAATGTGACAACAAATAAGTAGATTGCCTTATGTTCAATATTTTAGCAATGCCTCTTCTTTATTTTCTTTAAAGTGTATTAAAATTCCAGACATTTCAGTAACTTGGTAGAATGAATCATATATAGTGGGTACAGAAAGTATTCAGACCCCTTTAAATTTTTCACTCTTTGTTTCATTGCAGCCATTTGCTAAAATCAAAAAAGTTCATTTTATTTCTCATTAATGTACACTCAGCACCCCATCTTGACAGAAAAAAACAGAAATGTAGAAATTCTTGCAAATTTTTATTAAAAAAAGAAAAACTGAAATATCACATGGTCATAAATATTCAGACCCTTTGCTGTGACACTCATATTTAACTCCCATGCTGTCCATTTCTTCTGATCCTCCTTGAGATGGTGCTACTCCTTCACTGGAGTCCAGCTGTGTTTAATTAAACTGACTGGACTTGATTAGGAAAGGCACACACCTGTCTATATAAGACCTCACAGCTCACAGTGCTGTCAGAGCAAATGAGAATCATGAGGTCGAAGGAACTGCCCAAGGAGCTTAGAGACAGAATTGTGGCGAGGCACAGATCTGACCAAGGTTCCAAAAGAATTTCTGCAGCACTCAAGGTTCCTAAGAGCATAGTGGCCTCCATAATCCTTAAATGGAAGAAGTTTGGGACGACCAGAACTCTTCCTAGACCTGGCCGTCCAGCCAAACTGAGCAATGGTGGGAGAAGAGCCTTGGTGAGAGCGGTAAAGAAGAACCCAAAGATCACTGTGGCTAAGCTCCAGAGATGCAGTAGGGAGATGGGAGAAAGTTCCATAAAGTCAACTATCACTGCAGCCCTCCAACAGTCGGGGCTTTATGGCAGAGTGGCCGACGGAAGCCTCTCCTCAGTGCAAGACATATGAAAGCCCGCATAGAGTTGCCAAAAAACACATGAAGGACTCCCAGACTATGAGAAATAAGATTCTCTGGTCTGATGAGACAAAGATTGAACTTTTTGGTGTTAATTCTAAGCGGTATGTGTGGAGAAAACCAGGCACTGCTCATCACCTGCCCAATACAATCCCAACAGTGAAACATGGTGGTGGCAGCGTCATGCTGTGGGGGTGTTTTTCAGCTGCAGGGACAGGGACAACTGGTTGCAACTGAAGGAAAGATGAATGCAGCCAAGTACAAAGATATCCTGGAAGAAAACCTCTTCCAGAGGGCTCAGGACCTCAGACTGGGCCGAAGGTTCACCTTCCAACAAGACAATGATCCTAAGCACACAGCTAAAATAAGAAAGGAGTGGCTTCAGAACAACTCTGTGACCATTCTTGACTGGCCCAGCCAGAGCCCTGACCTAAACCCAACTGAGCATCTCTGGAGAGACCTGAAAATGGCTGTCCACCAACGTTCACCATCCAACCTGACGGAACTAGAGAGGATCTGCAAGGAAGAATGGCAGAGGATCCCCAAATCCAGGTGTGCAAAACTTGTTGCATCATTCCCAAGAAGATTCATGGCTGTACTAGCTCAAAAGGGTGCTTCTACTCAATACTGAGCAAAGGGTCTGAGTACTTATGACCATGTGATATTTCAGTTTATCTTTTTTAATAAATTTAAAAAAATTTCTACATTTCTGTTTTTTTCTGTCAAGATGGGGTGCTGAGTGTACATTAATGAAAAATAAAATGGAACTTTTTTGATTTTAGCAAATGGCTGCAATGAAACAAAGAGTGAAACATTTAAAGGGGTCTGAATACTTTACGTACCCACTGTGTGTGTGTGTGTGTATATATATATATTTTTTGGGGGGGGGGATTTTTTTCTGGCTTTGCAGGAGCATGTCCTAAAATTGCAGTGGGAGGGAAAAACCTGAATCTGGACTCCTGCTCCGAGAGGCTCTGACCTGGTTCTGTTAGGCTGTGGGGGACATTTCCATGCATAGTTTAGCTCCACTCGTTCCCTCAGAGGAATGAATCTCTGCAGATGGTTTGAGTCTGAAAATGATGCTGATCTCACGCTGTGGCCTTTGCAGGCACCAGCTCCCAACCCAGCTGAACTCCTGTGGGAGAGTTTGGACCGACATGCTAGACAGTGCTCTCCAGCACCCTGATGAAAACGTCAGACGAGGGAATAGCTTTTGGTTGATTAATGTTCCTTCGGGTAGAGTTACAGACAGTTGAAGTACCAGTGCTAAGGAGCATTGAGGTACAGCACCTAACTTACCACGTTTACTTTGGTTTTCCCTGTCATTCATTTCAGACCTGTGGGAAAAGTGTTATTATAAGACACTGTAAAACATTCCCTCTGCTTGCTTCTTTGTAAGGTTTCCACATTTCCCAGCCATTGCCATCAGTGCCTGGACCTTATGGGTTGTCCTGTATATGTTGGCTTGATTTATATTTTGTAAAGGTCTGGGTTTATCCTTTTCGTGTGACTGCTCATACTGTTCAGAAGGGTTCCCCAAAACATTGAGAGTCACATCTTGGCGCTGTTTCCTTAAATAAAATATTCTGTTAACGTGAGACACGTCAGGGGAATAATGGTCAGAGCTTGACCTGCAAACAAGCAGACAAAGTGAAACAAATGGAAAACGACCAAGCTCACAGCTGTTTCCCACAGCGGCGACCTGCAAAGTCAGTGTGAGAAGGACCTTGTACATGTTGGTGAAATAATAAAATGTTTAATATTTGGTGCGTACATCTCTTGAGGTGTCATATTGAACAGTGTTAAATGGAAAGGACTTAAAAGCCCAAACGATCATGTAAATGCTTAACTAAACTTTGAGCAACATGTCATAAAGAGGCATGCGTCACTAACACAACTGATACTTGGAAAACTCAGATAATTAGCAGCTTAGTCGTTAATGAAAAGCAAACATATGATGTGAGCTCAGCGGGTACTGGTATTGGATAAGCCAAGTGGTATCAAACCATCACCGATCTTTGATGAAATGTGTTTGTCTGTCTGTTGTGTCTGATAAGCAGGACTGCTTGCCTTGCTGTTGTTAGTGTTGGACTGGACCCAGCCAGGCTTGCCATCCCCACTGAGGCCAATTTGTGACCTGAGGGTCCTGAACCATTTCATACAGGAGGCACGAGACGCAGAAGTTGCTATGGTGAGAGGAAAATGTATGCATGCACTTAAACCTGAGAGCAACTGAAGGTTGCTTTAGGTGGTACCCTGAAGACCCTTTGTCTGCTGAAGTCAATACTCTCTCTCTCTTTGTAGAAGTCATGTAGAGAAGGATGTGGCCTGTCACAGTCTGTCACTGTCCCCCAAACTACAGTGGATTTTGACATATGGGAGAAGAAAAATGTAAGTAACCACTGAAGACAGCTGAATGTTAAGCAGCAGATTTAGCTATTAAGTGTGATAGAGCTGTGGGGGAGCTGTACCTCTTATTAATTTCTAATGTCAGGTGTTATTACTGGCTTTCTTGTCCCAGGACAGTCTTTAAGTCCTGCCCTCTGTTTATTTTTTTGGGAAGGCACTGGAGCAAGCCCAGGAGGTGCAGACTGGCTTATGGCTGTTAGAACAGGCCCTCAGCTCGCTACAGACGTCAGTCAGCGACACAGCAATGCACAGTCACATAGACAACTGCGTCAGGAACCTGCTCAGCATCAACGCTGTGCTGCGTAGCCTCAACATCCAGGTGAGTCAGAGCAGCATCCCAGGTACCAGTTCAAGAATAATGAGTCAGCGGCTGCCCAGCAAACACCATTATGTACACAGACAAATGGCCATGATCTGGTGCCAAAATCTGCAGTACGGTGTTGAAACAAGAGTCTGCACCCAAGCAAAACCCTCTTTTGGTATTAAAAAGGCGCTGTTGGGATTTAATAAAGTGCAGTGCGAGTGCTGGGCTGAAAGGTGTGACACAGCAGGTAGTGTTGCAGCTGGCCTTACTGCATATGTATTTGTAGGAGTTTCACTCTCAGTGCACAAAATTTTAGGACAATATGCAAACATGATTTACTGAGGCTCGTGGCATGCAGTTTAATGCTAAATGTAACAGCGAAAAGCGCATGTGTTAATGCTGACAGTTAATAAGGTGCAATGAATGGTAGATATTATTAGAAGGAGTGAGTGTTTGGCACTTTGATGGCTCAAAGCTGTAGATGCAGTACCAAAACTTTGTTCTGTAATTCTTCATTGATTCCTCATCTTACATGTTCAGATCTCACTTCCTTTCTGCTTTTTAGTAATAATACCACTATTTTATTGAAACCGAGCAGAACGGACTCACCTGAACCATGTTTCAGGGTTTTAGTTTCATTTCTAAATGGAGATCAGATGAATGTTAGAACTTTCCACTCCTGTGGGGCATTTTTGCGAATGCATCGTCATACTAATTTGCGCCGGGGTGTTCAGTGACAAAACTGACACTTCACCTTATTGGTAAACAGAAGCTTTTGATGCCAAAAGCAGTTTGGGGGCTGGTGCAGACTGTTAGTAAATATGACCCTAAATATCATGGACTGTTGGGTAAGTGGATATGCATGTAGTTTATTGAAGTATTTAATCAGTTAGGCACATATCTACCTAAATTCAATATTTGAGGCCAGAAATGAACTTGGTGAACAGAGTCAGTGTAGTTGCTTTCTAAGATAAAATTCTCTCTCAGTTTCAACTGTAGTGTTTTAAAGTGAGATAGTGGCTCTTTCTTTGGCAATAGACAAACACAACTGTCATGGGACATTCTGAAATTTATGTTACAAATGCCATGGGCACTGAAGCTGGGTGTAGTTGTGACAACACAACCTTTGAAATGAATCAGGTCCAAACTGAAGCTTGAAGGACAGATAAACTCGTGCTGCATGAGCAGCGTATGTCATGACTCAGGGGTCACGTCATGTTTCTTTGTATTCTTTCAGGAATTCACCCCCCCGGCAAATGCGACAGGCCTCGAGGGAACATGGAGGGTGTCCTCAGCGACTGATCTGCTTCAGGTCCACGTCAATTTCCTGCGAGGCAAGGTGCACCTCCTTCTTTCGGTTGCACAGGCTTGCCAGCCAGATGTCAGCTGATCAACCGATGACCCTACCCGGGACGAAGCTAATTTGTGTTTCCAAAGGCAAGAGGAGAAATGTGGCACTGGTTAACCTGCACGCTGCTGGAAGCAGCGTGGAACGATTAAGACACAGTAGTCCTCACATACAGAGGAAAGGAAAGGACTGTCCCAGCAACGCTTTGGATGGACAGGAGATGAACGCACCTTGGAAAGTAGATGTGACTCGCGGACATGGTGACAAAGACCAAAGTGATGCTTTTGGGAAGCACTGCTCTGATAGCTGTTTTACTGGCACTCTCTTGCACTTTGTGTGTGAATGTACTTTTGTGTGGATGAGTTAAGAGTGACTGTTTCAATGTGCATGTAGTCTGTGTGTGTCTGTTTTCAGTGAGTTTGATCCTTACACTCATTTATATAGAGGGAAGCACCCAGTACATACTGATTACACCTGGGCATCAATTTT
Source organism: Pterophyllum scalare (assembly GCA_024447675.2). Taxonomy (NCBI): domain Eukaryota; kingdom Metazoa; phylum Chordata; class Actinopteri; order Cichliformes; family Cichlidae; genus Pterophyllum; species Pterophyllum scalare. Next base: position 22,364 of record JAMQGT020013459.1, read on the forward strand.
CAGTAGTAGAGGCAGGAACTAATGAGGCCTCACTCTCATGCTTTTAACGTTTTTTAACTCTGCCTCACAGAAACAGTCTGATTTTTTTTTTCAAATGTTTTAAAATTAATATTTTAATGTATTTTTAAGTTGAGTTTAATTACTATTTATACAGTTTTTTCTACTTTAAGCTCCATCTTTGGCAATAGTGTCAGGTCTAACATGGTAGTTGGGCTCTTTGTCGAGTTTTCTTGTGTAACACTGAACACATTTTGCAAAGGTGTTGGCTCACATCATTTGCAATGGCATGCTGCTCTTTCATTTATTTTTTATTTTAATTTTATGACGATTGTATGTACCTGACTGGCTGTTTGACGCTGCATGTCCTTTCCAAACAACAGAGGCTTACAAAGCTGATGCTGATGTTCGGGTCCAGTGAGTTTGGGAGAGAAAGGTCGGCGAGGGGAGTTACATGAGAACTGTGAAGCTGCTTCGTCACTCTGTGTTGTTGTTTTTTTGCCTGACCTACACTCAACCTGTCTCTACACGCTGATAGCCAGACTGGAAAAATTTACAATTTACATCCTGTGGGGCTGTAATTGCAAATAGTTTTCCAGGAGCTGACGCTACACAGTCTTCTCCCTCCCTCCATTGTTCGTCATCAAACCGCAGCCGGGCAATCAGTGAGCCCTGGGAACTAGAGGCTTTCTCTAAAATGGATGCTCAACTGTTTCAGATTAGTTAAGTGTTCTTCCTTGTTTTTTCCCTTATTTTTATATCTTGTCGTGCAAGTGAGAGATGTTTTTAAGGATGTTTGTATGTTTTCTTTCCTGTTTTTTTGTGTTGTTTTTGTCCCATCACTATATGATTCCCTATTTAAATACGAAATGTTGTTCTCGGATAAAGAGGATGGATGGAAACACAACACGGGGAAGTCTGCGCATCTCATTCATTATTTTTGTATTTCTTCCTCTGAGTGGCGTAAACAAGTAAGCATGTGCTGTTTAGATGCTGAGTGCAAGCAGAACCTACTGGTTTTTTACACACATCAAGTTTTCCAGTCACGGATGTAGAGATGACAGTTAAAGATAGATCACAACAAGTTTATTTGTCCAGATTTCAAATAAACCATCTATTATATCCATTTTGAGCAAAATAAAAAGCAGCAGCAGGTCAGTGACATGAAACCACAGTGAACAGCTTTTATGTCTGTGACCCTCAACTGAACCTATACTCTAAACAATCTGACAATACATTGTTGTGACATGGAGTCACAGAAGTTAGGCTGCAGAGTAAAAGGCCCTGCCATGTTTACTGTAGCTAACTACTGCCATCTAGTGGACCCTGACAACACCTGCCTGAAATACAAATTTGGATTTCTCTGCCGCTTTAAAACTTAACACAAAAACATTAAATACATATAAAGAAATTGTCACAACCACACGTGTATAAATTATAGTGCACACAGCTGTAGCTGCAAAGCATGCATGAACCCACTAGTGAAAACACTATGTCTGCTCCATTTGGCAGTTGTCTGTCGTGACGGACCTCCACACAAACAAACACAATGTTTTGTGGTCTACTGGTTAATGAGGAAACAAACAGGACATGAGGGCTAATGGAGAATCTCAGCCTGACGTACAGGAAGCCTTTTCCGTCACTGAGCGTCAGGGTAGAACACCTTTATGTGAATGGCTGAGTTGTTACGAGTACGCGTCATGGGCTCTCCGGCCTCATCCGGGTCTTCAGGCTCCAGGTCGTCCACAAGCTCCACCGTGGAAGTGTTGGCTGCCAACTGCAACGCCCCCTGACTGCTAGCCTGCAGCTGAAGGGCAATGTTAATGGCCCGGTTGATGGCCAGGCCCAAGCCGTGCACACAGATCTCTCTGTGACCCCCGCCTTCCAGAAGCTTCTGACAGCGTGCCAGCTGAGCCCGGAAATCAGTCTTCATGTTGACGTAGACGTCATTGCGTCTTTTTGGGAGCTTCCGGGGGAGGCGCTTCCTTAGCGTGTACTCGACTGGATCCATCTCTACAGCCTGCGAGCTGGAGTCTGTGTGCGCTGGGCCTGTCTGAGGGATGGAGGACATACTGGGGGTGCGTGGCTCCGTCATGTTTAATTTTCTGCCACTGGATTGAGGTTGGGCCAAACAAGGACGCTGAGGAAAGAAGACAAAATGGTGCAGCATGGTCACATCAGGCTCATGATACCTTTCAGACATACTATTCATAACAGACAACTACTGTCATCTCTATATCTGCAAATTGAAAATTAGACAATAGGGGAAAACCGAACCTAATAAAAACATTTTCAACATTTAACCATCAGAGGTCTCTGCAGAGAGCAGCTTTAGTGAAAACAGGCAATTAACACTGAGATGAGAGAAGCTCACCATGTTCTGTTGAGTCAGACTCAGTTGCTCAATGGTACGTTTTCTTTAGAAAAATTTGTTTCCGACTCCTTCTCACCTGCTGCACATGAAGCAACTAACTGGCACTCCCTTTCATTTTGTATAGTCAACAAAGACGGACCCCACCACGGTCCAAACATTTATTTTTGTGGTGTCACTGACGGGAACTTTCCTGTCATTTCAGCTGATACAAAATGCTGCAGCTAGAGTACTAACAGGGACTAAAAGGAAAGGGCATATTTCTCCCATATTGGCTTCTCTTCATTAGCACCCCATTAAATCCAGAATTTATTTAAATTCTTCTCACATACAAGATCAGGCCCCATCTTATCTTAAAGACCTCACAGTACTGCATCATCCCAACAGAACAGTGTGCTCAAAGACTGCTGGCTTACTTGTGGTTCCTAGGATACTTAAGAGTAGAATGGGAGGCAGAGCCTTCAACTTTCAGGACCCTCTTCTGTGGAATCAGCTCCCAGTTTGGAATCGGGAGACAGACACCCTCTCTATTTTAAGATTAAAGGACTCTACACACCAGATGCGTTGCGTAAAAACGACACAGGATTCCAAATCTTTTGGATGCAAACTTGTTGTGTAACCTTCATACACACCGGTTACGTTGCGTTTTTTTCGAATAAATCGTCCTCATATAACGCACTGTGAAAAAAATGCAGTCGACATTAAGAGATGATATAACGGGGTCATGATGTTCCTAAACAAGAGCAGGAAGAAACCGAGATTCTGAGTTCATAGAACTCTAAGAAAGCAGCAGCAGGGAGAGTTTCATGGCTTGATCCCAAAGCGGAAGCTGCATCACGGCCACTTTTATGCATATTTCAGGATATCAGTGGGGCAGTTTGAGCTCTTGTTGGCAGAGTTGGGATCACGTGAGGAGGCAGAGAAATAACTTCAGAGAGCCGACTGACCCGGAGCAGTGTGTAGCTGTGTGTCTGAGGTAAAATAATGTGTTTTTATTGTTCCTACATCACTGTATATTCAGCGTATCGGTGCACGTTTTGAGCCATGAGGTCACATGTTGCTAAATGAAGCACTGTGATTGGTCAGATCTGTTTGTTTGCTAACAAAAGTCGGAAATATTGAACTTGATCGGAAAAATGCATGCCACATATTTGTCCTTTGAAATAACATGGTCTGTGTGAACAGCTGCATATTTTTAAAGCACAAAATTTATGCATCCGGTGTGTAAAGACTTTTAGAGTTAGGGCTGGATCAGTGATCCTGAACACTCCCTTAATAATACTTAAATAGGCCTAGGCTGTTCGGGGCTTCCCATGATGCACTGAGTATTTCTTTTTTCACACACCTCTTTTCACTCCGTTTATACAGCCCTCTGCATTTAATCATTACTTATTGATCTCTGTCTCTCTTCTACAGCACGTCTTTTTTTTAATCAGCAGTAGAGAGAAACAGGAAATTAGGGAAAGATACAGAGGATGACACAACTGGCGACAGGCTGGGGCTCGAACCCGTGCCGCCTGCACCACAACGGGCATGTGGTACACCACTGAGTCACCCAGGCGCCCCCACAGCATGTCTGTTGTCCTGTCTCTCTCGCCTCACTTCCCACTGGTTGCAGCAGATAACTGCCTCTCCCTGAGCCTGGTTCTGTTGGAGATTTCTTCCTGTTAAAGGGGAGTTTTTCATTCCCACTGTCGCCAAGTGCTTGCCCATAGGGGGTCGTTTTGATTGTTGGTTTTACAATATAAAGCACCTTAAGGTGCCTGTTGTGATTTGGTGCTATATAAATGAAGTTGGACTGAACTGAACTGAAGTTTATGATTCATCTCATTGTAACCTATTTTATCATGATGGGATGCCATGCTGGAGATGCATTTCTCAGCCTCATGACTGTGGCGTCACTAAAACAAATTTTAGATCCTAGAACAGGCCTAACTCTCGTTCAAAGTCTGCTTTTAAATCCAGGCGGAAATATTCCTAAAAGTAGATGATATCTACTAATTTACAGTCAATTTGAACCTCAATGTACAGATTTACTCCTCTCGGTGTAACTCGGTAATATCACAAGCGGGCTACTAACGAGCTAACCCTACAGCAGTGCGGTGGCTCGGCTAAGCCAAGCTAACCGTGTAATTTACGGTGAAACGAAACAAGGCGCATTTGTATCATTCCAGCCTCCGAGCAAGCTTACCTTCACAGGACAGATTCAGGTCACACCGTTATCATGGCCAGTTTCTGAGGAGCATGTCTTTTTTCCCCCCTGTCCTGCGCTTCTTCTTTAAATAAACCGGTAGTTTATTCTTCAGGTTCCGGAAGCTCTGTAACGGGGTGTAAACTGTGGGTCACAGCGCCGCATTCAGACGGCTTTAAGACTTTCTGAAATACAGTTAATTAAGCCAATAATAATCCTAACGCAAAAGACATAAGCAATGAAAACTGAGTTACTCTGATTACTCGAGCACCAAAACAGAGCAATGCAAAATCTGTTGAACTCAGCACACAATAATGACCCTCCAGCGTGTTTTTGTTTTATTGGCTCTCTATAGTGTGACACATGCTTTAGTCATGACTGGATTTTATAAGGCTTAAAACTATTTTTGTTATGAGTTAACCAGAACGTGCCATCTACAGTTCTTATATTTCTTCATGCTTCATTTTCAGGATAATGTGGATTCAGCTGTGTGTCATGGCTTCATCACAGATTTTCTGATGTCGTTAATCTGTAATAGAGCGTGCCATTAGTTTATTGTAGAATATAATAGCTAAGAAGTCACATGATCATGAAACCAGAAGTGGACGTGTTCACAGCACTGACATTTGACATTTGGAGAGAAATGCTTCATCTACAAGACAGTCTGCCAGTAAATATCCTGCGTACATAAGGGCAAAAAATGGAAAAGAGAAGAAAATCTTGGACTTCCCAGTATGAGTATGATCAGCATACACAGAGAAATGTTTGTACTTAGTTGCATTTTCCATTTTTTGGACACTCTCATTTCACCAGGATCAACCTTCGTTCTTTCCCAGATGAACAAATAGCTGAGTTATCAGGTATTCCTGCCTTGAGTTATACACAGCATGCTATCTCCATGTGTTTTATGATATTTTTAGGAATTCTGTCACATAAAGGGAAATGCAGCAGAAAGAGGCAGGTGGGCCAGGCTATACCTGCACCAGCTTTAAATGTTACTGTAACTAACTTTTTAAAAATGTTTTAAATTCATTTTAAAACTGAAGTATAGAATATATATATATATATATATATATATATATATATATATATATATATATATATATATTTAAAATGTTAAGTGTATTGACAGATTACTACAAATGTCTAAAGGCCAGAATTAATTAATTTTCACAAGTGAGAAAATAACTCTCTGCCAAGACACTGAGACGTGCTCATCCATTCTGACTTCCTGCTCAGCTGGAGCATTTCTGTGGGGTTCAGTGTCCACCCCACAGTTTAAAACGATGTGCTTGTTATGCCAACTGGTAATTCAAAGTATTACCAAGCATCGACTCTGGTTGCATTTCAGTCAGAGTCAGTGCACAGCACTGCTGTGTACAGCACTCTTTATAGAAGACAGATGGAGCCACTGTGACATCTAATGATGTAAGAACATTTACACTTGTAGCTGTTATTCACCAATCTGCTCACTATGATCTTAAGAGGTGTATTGTTAAAGACACGAGTACCACACCTGTGGGTGGATGAGCAGTTCTCATATTTTATTTACTCCTGTGCATTTAAAACAACAGAAGTTACTGTTAAACACCATCAAGGCTGCAAGAATAAAAACTCACTCTGCCAATTAATCATTAATTTATTGACATACTCATTATAATCCATCAGATCTTTTTATGACAGAGTTGTGATCATCCTCTTTAACTTTCTTTTGTGGCTTTGTGCTGAGTTCACTTCTCTGTTTGAACATTTCATTAGACAGGCAGAGGTTGTACATCCTTGGCTCCTTGGTCTACAGGTATGATTCTCACTTTTGAGTGATGTTTAAAGGGCATGCGTTATAAAAGGTTCATTGCATTACACATAAAAACATCAACAGTTATTGAAAAAAACATCTGTATTCAAGTGATGGAAAATATTTGATGTCATCTACTAGTTTATTGATGGTTCAGCCTGAGAGGCCTAGAGGTTAAGAAGGGGGTTTATGACTGAGAGGATGCTGGTTCAAATCCTCAGACTGACATGTACTGGAAAAATTGGATTGGAGTGCATATGGGAAAGCTTCAGGGAACCCTCAGACTGGTGTGGAAAAACTGATGTGACGTGCTGCCACCTGTCTTCACTCTCATTAGCACACTGTGGGCCCTTGAGCAAGGCCCTTAACACCCCCAGTTGCTCCCTGTGCACTTTCTAGCTGCCCTCTGCTCTGCATGTCATGCTGCATCTGATATGTGTATACAAATGTTCTTCTTCCCTGAATGTCTCACATGCAGGCATCTGAGAAAAGAGTCAAATATGAGAACCGCTCATCCATAAGAGGATTCAGGACTTATTCATATCTATCCACTCACATGATTAAATCTAGCAACTCCTTTAAAACCACACACTGCACTGTGTTGCAACCTTTAAGGAGGGAACATCATTCATCATTTTATTCTCATCTATCTGTTGAATATTTCACACACAGACACAGATCCTTCTGATTTTTAAACTCTACTTTGTTCTTTTTTGATTAATGAATTACCTTTGAGCTGTTTTTAGCACACCCCCCCCCAAAAAAAAAAAATCCAGTCTATTTCACATCACCCAGCAGAGATGGTCAAACACTTTATGTTCCGAGTTGAATTATTTATTTATTTTACTTTATTTAAGTTTGACTGCAGGTCAGAGTTGGTCCAGGAGGTGGTGCTGCTTCGTAAAATGTGAGAAACTGATGATGATAATGATAAATGCACTCTATGCACAGTTTATTCTCACATTATCAGTTAGCCTTTTAAATTTTTTCCTCCATCTAATCACTAAATAAAAATGTATTGGACACGGTGGAGGAAACATGAAGTAAATATATCTGCTGTTCTGAAATGTCACACTTTGATCAGCTCAAACCTCTCAGTGCATTCTCTTGACAGACTGGTTAATTCCAGTTTCCTTTGTTATCACTTCTCCTGTGGCAGCAGGAAAACAGCCTTCAGCAATGCATTTCATCCATTCTCTTTAATTTGTGATGCATCATTCAAGACAGTAAAATCAGTGTCTACAGCTTCAAGACACACTGAACACAATCCAACAGACTGGTTTAGATTACAAAACTCAAGAATGTCCCAATAATGATGAGTAAGCTATTCATCAGTAATGATTGATATGTTCCTACTTAGTAAAACAAGAAAGTATAATTTTATAAAAGATTATATTTAATATAAAAATCAGCAAATAACAGTCATAATGATTACAAAGTTACTGTATTTTCCTGTCTTCATGGTAATATGACTTTCACGAGTTACTGCAAAATGATGAATAGGACTGTATAACAAATTCTGTTTCTTTCACTTTTACAGCGGCAGTCAGATGGACTTCGGCTCCCACTGCAGCTCCAATAACGTCAGCGGCTGTTACAGGATCAGCTTCCAACAACAGCAACTCAGCCGACCCAAAGAAACTTATTGTTTCTGTCAGCTTTATGTTTTTCTTCTTGGGGATCACTTTTTTCTCTTTCAAGTCCAACTATCTAAACAACACATACTCAAAAAACAGTTGCACACTATCATTGTTATTATTTGTCATTAAGTTTCTTGTCAGTGGGATTTTAATGAGCTGTTGATAAAGCACTGAATAAATATTGATTTTCACTCAATATTACTGGGTTACGCAATCCTTCAGTTTTATTTTCAAACTTACAGCGTCCACTACAAGACCCACTCCAGCTCCTACTGTACCCCCATACAGCTCCAATACGAGCTCCAATACCAACTCCAGCAGCAGCACCAGCAGCAGCCATCGAACAAAAGCAGCCACCCCACTCTCCTGAGTAAACGCGTTCCTTCTTTCTGCTTTGGCTCTCGCTTCTCTGTCCGTCATCGCTTGGTTTTCTTTTTGAAGTCGTTCCATCTCCTTTTTTATGGCTGCCTCTGCCTTTATGAACATTTCAGTGGTGTAGCAGCTTCCTCTGTTCTCTTCAATCATTGTGTTGATTTTCTTCAGCAGCTCTCTGACCTGAGAGGGATCCCTGCTTCTGTTGTTAAAAACATGATATCTTCCACCCCACTGACTGATGAAGTCATTGAGATCTGGATTGTTACTGATTACTTCTTCTATGGTGTCCTCCTCCTTCAGATCATCTTCATGAGTTATCAAGGCCATAGTGTAACGAGCTGCTTCTTCACCAAATATATTCTGAATGATTTTCATTGTTTCTGAGTTCTTCTTTGGTGAATCTGTTTGGCTCGATCACAACCAGAAACACATGAGGACCAGGAGCAGCAAAGGAGATGCATCTATTGATCTCTCTCTTCACCTCCTTTTCAGTTAGTTTAGTTTCATACAGACCTGGAGTATCAACTACAGCCAGAGTTTGACCTTCAAACTGAGAGGTTTCCTTCTGACACTCTGATGTTTCAGAGGAAGAAGAAGATGTTGACCGAAATACTTTTCCTCTTAAGATGGTGTTTCCTGAAGCACTTTTCCCAACTCTGGTTTTTCCACCAAGAACAATCCTGAGGTCTGCTTCTGCTTTATTCATGGCTCTCTCAGCCTCTCTGAACATTTCATTGGTGTAGCAGCTTCCTCCATTTCTCTGAACCATGGAGTTGATCTTCTGCAGCAGCTCTCTGACCTGAGAGGGATCCTTGTCTCTGTTGTTAAAAACATGATATCCTCCACCACACCGACTGATGAAGTCAGAGACAACTGGATGATCACTGATCATGTTTTCTATGGTGACTCCATCTGCCTCCAGATTGTCTCCATAGGTGAACAAGACCATAGTGTAACGTGCTGACGTTTCTCCAAACATGTTCTGAATGATTTTCACTGTTTCTTGTTCTTCTGTGAATCTGTTGGCCTGAATCACAACCAGGAACACATGAGGACCAGGAGCAGCAAAGCAGATGGATCTATTCATTTCTTCAGGTTTACTGGTGCCAGACAGATCTGGAGTATCAACTACAGCCAGTTTCTGACCTTCAAACTCTCCTGTTTCCTTCTGAAACTCAGATGATGCCGATTCTAAAGCATTCCCTTTTCCTAAGATGGTGTTTCTTGAAGCCGTCTTTCCAGCTCCAGTTTTTCCAAGAAGCACAACCCTGAGCTCTGACATCTCTGGTTCCTCTGGTTAATTTTGCTCTACTGTGGAGTATTACAAAAAGTTTAGTGATGATGCTGTAAAATTCACAATTTACCACTTCCTTTCTATAAAGTTAACATTTTCACAAATTAAACCCTGAAAACAAACCAGGGTGCACTTGTGCATGTCGTCACACTCCTAAACCAACGGCCTGAACCGTTTTTTTATTTTTTGTTAAAAGGAGGGTAATGATATGTTCCCCCACACTCACTGAAATAGAGGCTCAGGTTTCTTTATAATTACTTGCCCCCCCACCTGAACCCCTACTTTTATCTGTTTTTATTCTCATTTAGCTCAGAATAAATGGATTCTAATTATTGTTTGATTGTTTATCCATTTTGCAGGTGCAAATGTCATGTACCTGTATTCATGTGGCACGTTTCTAGTCTTACTGGCCACTATTAACAATAAGTCAAACTTTAAGGATACATTCATGCAGCACTTTAGTTTATCTTCAAGGATTTATTCAATCAATCAGCCAATTTAGAATCACTTTAGACTGTGGGATAAAGCTGGAAAACTGGAGGATACCTACACAGGCCCAAGGAGAACAAAAAAATTCCACAAAGAAAAAAACAGTCCCTGTTGGTGTTTGAACCATTAATCTTCATGCTGTGACAGCCAATTACAGATCTTTGTCTGTGTTAAAGTACCATCTCTTAGTCACCCTCTGACCTCTATGTATAATACACACAGACTCTTGTCCTGTTGTGTTTTATGTACAACACTGTGGTCAGTGGTTACTGTTTTTAAAGTGCTTTATAAATAAACTTGGTTTGGCAGACTGTAAAGTTTCTCAGTTAAAAAAATTATTTTGTTTTTTTGTTCTATTGTGAATCACATCTGGGTTTATGAGATTTGCTAATCACTGCATTCAGCTTTTGTTTACAGTTCACTCCAAATGTTTTTGTAATTGGAGTTGTAGATTTGGTGGGTGGAGCATTAATCTGCTGCTGATTAGAGAAGCTAGACGTTTACAAGCTGCACAACCCACACAGGGAAGTATTTGATAACATAAATATTTCATTACGGCATTGCATCAACTCAGAATCACGTGACAGACGATTCCTGCATCCCCTTTCAGAAGTAAAAAGAACAAACAAACAGGCAGACAAACAGGAACACACCTTTGACACGTCATTCCTTTCTGCAGTTTTACTGTTGGAAAGTGTCCAAATCATACTTTACGTTTGCTTCTTCTTGTATCATCAAGTGTTGATGATATGAATTCAAAAGCGTTCTCTTTTCCTAAGATTGTGTTTCCTGCTGCACGCTTTCTAACTCCTTTTTTTAAAATCAGTGACAGTCATTTTTATACTCTGTGTGTTATTTTTTTAAACACCTTTTCGAGGGTCGTGTTAATGTTTGTCATTTTATGAAGCAGCTCTGGTATTTGTGGACTCAACATATGATTTTGGATCAGATTGTACAAAGTGCTTAACAATAAAAACTATAGAAAAACATCAAATATAGTAACAACACAGGGAGCTGGATTAAAAATCAAATAATGACTAAAACCTAATAAATGTTCAGTTTAATAAGTGGGTGTTGAGTTTTATTACCCTTTACAAAAATCAGTGTTATAGATTCATCTTTTTATATGTACTTACCAAGTCTCTGGTATTTGCTGGCCATGTCTGTCTTTTATGGGAGGCTGACGTGTGAGTTTCTCTCAGCTGCTGAACAGTTTCCTCACGCTGTGGTGTGTGAGTCTGCTTTTAGTTTCTCTCTTTGAGTGTGTGATTTTCTTATAGAGTTGAGAGCTGATGCAAACAGGAAATAGAATCAGGTGCAGGTTGCATGCCTCCAATCAGTTGAGATAGTTTTGTATGAGAGGTGTGTTCATACTTTGTGCATGTTTTGTGTTTGGTGCATTGAAAAAAGATGAAGTTAATCTCTAATGTGCCAGTTTAACCTCAGTCAGTGTGGAGCTTCAAGCTCTGGCAGTGAGTCACAGAGTCTGTTATTAATGTTGATGTTTCTGTTGCAGTCACAGACCTGCATGCAGACCCTGTCCCCTCAGACAAACCAGCTCCCTGTCAAGTCTGCAGCAACCACACACAGTGTGATGTTCTGTTTGAGCTCCAGCTCACACACCCTGCACAGCAGAAGTGCTGTCATGGTCCGGGGTCCTGTGGACCTTGTGTTTTGTTTTTGCTTGGATTTTCTGTTCTGTTTCGGGTTTTGGTTGTGGGGTTTAGTTGGTTATTTCTGGTTCCTTGTGTTCTCCCAGTATTCTGGGTCGTCGTTGCCCTCGTCTTACTTCCTGTTTCATTTTGATAGGCGTCTGGTCCTTGTATATTATGTCCAGTTTTGCCTCCCCTTGTCTCCGTCAGTCTTATTAGCATCCTCTGTGTTCCCACTTGTTTCCATCTCCCTCATTAGCCCTCCTGTGTATTTAAGTCCTGTG